>CBVK0100247305.1:0-16852 GCA_900067695.1 Picea abies | reverse complement strand
CGCTCTTCCGATCTCATTCCCAACCTACAACTTGTGCAATAAGAGGACCAAGGTCACATATCGAGTCCATCAAGTGGCTTCCATTGGTCCTCAACAATGGCATTGAAGGGGTGGAGTGCACCGTGGTGGCGACGGTGATGGCNNTTGGGCACATTGGTTGATATAACCACATATAGTCAAAATCTGAGCAGAAGGCCTTGCACAAACCGAAATTGAGAAGAATCAATGTCAATTGATGGACCAAAGGAAGTTGATGTGAACGAAGAGCTAAACGAAAGAAACCCACATCTATATGGAGAAGTGAAAGATGAGTTGGGGCAGCAACAAAAGTAGGAGAATATCAGAATAATAACCATGGGAACATCTTAAATATTGGATAAGAAATCCATTGTGGAATACTTGTCCATAAAATTTTAGAAGCTTGTTCATGTTATGGGGTTGGGTTAGCTCCTCCTCAAATGGATGGATATGGCTATGCTCTCATTGTGTCTCCCTAGAGCTTGTGGGGTAGAGCCACAATGGGCGTTGGCAGTGCCGAGGTGATTTCTGTAGGCTATG
Organism: Picea abies; assembly: GCA_900067695.1. NCBI lineage: Eukaryota > Viridiplantae > Streptophyta > Pinopsida > Pinales > Pinaceae > Picea > Picea abies. The sequence continues at coordinate 16,294 of CBVK0100247305.1, read as the reverse complement.
GCCAAAAAGGGACTACTAGTCACTGACAGCGGTGGGTGGAGTGTGGAGTGCCTGGTTATGGAAATGGACCTACAACAGGGTATCCATATGGCGATGTGGGTTACATTTCTGGTGCCCCTGGTGGATACAGTGCAGGGTATGGTGTGTTGATTGTGCCTTATAAAACAGGAATGGGTGGAGGCTATGGAGACTCTCATTGGAATTTAGGTGGGTTCCTGGATACAACATGGAAGATAGGTGGGGGGGGTTGATGTTTCAAGTGGTGCACCTGCAATTGGGTATGGAGTTGGTGACGATGAACCTCCTCATTTAGCCAATAGTCACATGAGGACTAAAAATATATTTGTTGGAGGATTTCCCACAACCCTATCAGAAGATGTATTCAAGTAGTATTTTGAGCAGTTCGAGATCATAACTGATATTGTCATTACGTATGATAACAGGTCATGGAGGTTGCAAGGCTTGGTCAAAGTAATGGCAAGGTGAAGGTTTTGAATGCAAGGTTCAAGGTGAAGTTGACACTTTTTTTGTAAATTGGCATACAATTGTATATCCTGGTTAGGCATGTGTACCCTGGTTTGAAATGTCATTGGTAAAGTCTAGATGACCTAGATGATAGGGGGAGCATGCGAGATTCCCGGATACCCCAACTTTAAGGAAATTTTGGTCGATTTTGTTCATGGGAAAGGGGGGGGAAGTTAGGTCAAGAGTCATGGTTTCAGGCACATGGTTTTTTGGTAGCCTATGTTTTGAGCCCATGGAGGTGAGAGGTGAAGGCTCACTTGGTTGGCTTGGTCGAATTTGGTCAAGGGAACATGTTTTTATATCTCTATTCGTTATGGTGATGGAGCTAAGGGACACAGATTATGGGATCCTATTGTCCCCAAATCATCAGTAGTAGAGATTTGTACCATGAGAAGTTTTTTAAGATCGTAAAGGTATATTTGTTTGCAAACTCATGGAATCATTGTATGGCCTAAGGTACCCAGACAATGGTACAAGATGGTTGATTCCTTCATGGTGAGCCAAAGTTTCTTAAAGTCTCAATTGGCTAGGACTTTTGATGAAGAATCTAGGAGAAACAAAACAAATCTTGGGCATAGAAGTACATAGAGATGGGAAAATTTTTAAGTTGTAGTTGTCACTTATGAGGTTCAACATGAACTTTGTGAAACCAGTAAATATCCCTTTAGCTTTCCATTGTAAGATTTCTTCAAGTTTGTGTCCTAGTAGTAAGGAAGAAAGGACTATATGTCTCGTGTACCTTATGCAAATGCACTACAAAAGTTGATGATTGCGATGGAATGTTCAAATATTTCACATGCAATTGGTGTTGTTTGTGGACACATGGAAAAAATAGGTAAAGAGCATGGAAATGGGTGCTTCAATATCTTATAAGCACGAGTATCACCTACAATGGTTGTGGTGATTTATTTTGTGGTTATGTTGATTCAATGGAGGTCTACATGGTCCCAGATCAACTCTACATGCTCGCTTGAAGGAACATAGAGATGAATCAAATGGCATATCAATCCATCCTGGAGATGAAATTATGGAATTGTTTTTCATGCGCAAATGTCTGATAGGTCATAGTAAATTCAGAGTCATTATTGTATAATTGTGTCCATATGAATGTCTCATTTCCACAGGAGTTGAGAACTATGGTTAGTGCTACCATCGGGGGTTGATTGAGACAATCTGTGACATGGTTGGTGCTGCCCTTCTTGTACTTGATATTCAAGTGGAATTGTTGCAGGCGCGTGGACCACTTCTAATGGAGGTCATTATGTAACTTTTTTTGTGTTTGCATGAATTGCAGAGACTTGTGATCAGTGTGGATGATTGTTTCCTTCCCCATAATGTAATGCTTCCACTGTCGACATCCCTGCACAATGGATTACATCTCTTTGTCGTAGGTGGGGTATCTACAAAAAGTATCGAATAGAGTTTCATTGTGATAGGATACCAATGCCCATGTTGTGTGAGGACTGCACTGATAGAATAATCTGAAGCATATGTCTCAATGTCAAATGGTTGTTGCGGGTATGGTAGAATAAGGACTGGTGTTGAGAAGAGGCAAGATTTCAAATCCTAGAATGATTTCTGTTGGGGCATAGACCACACAAACTTGGCCTTTGTTCCACCCTTGGTCACATGGCTTAGGGCCCAAGCAATATGAGAGAACCCCAATACAAACAGGCGGTAGAAGTTGGTGAGGCCCAAGAGGCTGCAGAGTTCGTTCATTATATTCAGGGCCAGCCAATCATAGATGACTTGGAACTTAGATGGATCTATATGTACACCCCACTCATCCGTAATGTATCCGAAATATTGGATTCTCTGCATGTCGAAGAAACATTTCTCCAAATTGGCATATAACTTGTGATGTCGCATTATGCACACGACATGTTGAATATGCTCCAAATTAATGTTCCTCCCAGGTTTTGTTTAATGTGAGGATGTCATCCAAATATACAACCACACAGGAGCTTTTGAATGGTCATAATATATCATCCATTATCTGCATGAATGTGGTCAGGGCATTAGTCAAGATGAAAGGCATGACCAACCACTCAAAGGGACCTTCTTTAAACTTGAAGTTCGTCTTCCACACATCAGTTTGTTCAATCAACACCTGGTGGTAGCCCCACTTAAGATCAATCTTACTGAAAAACTTGGTTCCCTTGAGCTAATCAAGAAGATCATCAATGAGGGGAATTGGGTACCGGTTCTTGACTGTGATCTTGTTTAGGGATATGTAATCAATAAAAATTCGTCATGTCTTGTCCTTCTTCTGTACCAGGAAAATTGGTCTCCCACAAGGTGAGGAGCTTAGTCTGATGTGGCCCTTCAAAATTAGATCTTGGATCTAGTGTTTGATTTATTCATTCTTCATAAGAGAAAACTTGTACACGGTGTCGTTAGGAAAAGGAGCATCAGGTGTCAGATCAATTGAGTGCTTTACTTGATAGTGCACAGGAACCCCAGTAGGTGAGGTGAATATATCTTTGTATTCGTATACTATCTTGTCCACTTATCATTGTTGTGCAGAGAGACCCCGTGCAGAGGTAGTGATGGTTGCAGTGACCTTCCTTTCACCTTCCAATCGAACCATAAAGAGGAAAAACCTCCCATTCTGAGAGACCACCTTTCTACACTGCTCCGCGGAGATCAAAGAGACCGTAGCCTTTGGGACTTCCTCTGGTACCATGTAGAGTTGATCTCCCAAATTAATAATGACACTACGGGCCCTAGATTCATAAACATCGTGACACTTACACATATATTGTTTTCCTAAAAAAACATCTCAAACTTCAAAGGGGGAAACATCACACAATACCTCGTCTTTGAAGGTTTTGATGTCGTAGTGCAAGCACCATTGTTGGCTGACACGAATGTCCCACCCTTGGCTGAGCCAACCGATGGTGTATGGCTGAAGATGCGGCATCATTGTCAGGTTCAACATCTTGACAACCTCTATTGAGATCAATTTCTTTTGGATACCACTGTGAACAATGAAATGGAGTGGGGTCCCCTTCACCCACATCTGTGAGTGGAAGAGGCGCTCCCCTTCTTCAGGCTCCTCCGGTTCCTCTGGTTGGAATTTTTTGGTAGTAATGGTGACAATGGGTTCTGCATCATTGATCTGTTTTCCCTTTTCTAGTTTTGAATCAAAGTCTGAGTGAACATCTGACCCTGGGGATTTCGTCTCAGCCAATAATGACTGTTTGGAGCAACATTCATCAATATTTTGCCAAGGGCTTGTGTGGAACTCACACCAATTTCCAGTGTCCTTTTTCGACTTCTCATTACCCTTCTTATCAGTGGCTAGGGCTAGTTATCTTGGCTCTTTCCTTTGGCTTAGAAATTAGGGCCACCCTTAGCATACTTTGATTGTTGCGGATTTGCAGACTCAAACTCCCGCTTGTTATGTTGCTTAAATTTCTACTCGATTTTGACCACATACTGATAAGCGACTCCCAATGACGAGATGTCTAGAAACTCCATTTCGGTTAGGATGTACTTGTGTAGAGCCCCGTGATATTTTAGGACCAGATGTCACTCAAAGTCTTTGATACCCAGCTTGGTGTGCAAGGTATGGAAGGTATTTGTGAACTATGACATAGTTTGTCCCCTCTCTTGGCATAGTGTGGTCCATCTCATGTATTGGTCATCTCAAGCAACAGTTTGAAAGGATCTCTTGCCTCGTCGTCCCTCTTTTCTTTCGCCATGGGAGGCTGCTTGGGTGTGCGAGAGAGGTTGTCCTCAAGAGAAACAAGCTCAAGACCCAACTCTATATACCCTGACCTCGTCGGGGACATGCACTAAGAACGATAAGGAGCAGACTGCTCTGATACCACTGATCTAGATTATTTTGAGAACGATATGAAAGCAAAAATATAACAGAGATATAGCAAGGAAATACATAGAGATATGGCATGGAACACAATAATACAATGAAACTCAGATTCTATTAATGACTTTCTGAAAATACAAAACACTATAAAATGCAAAAGCACACAAGCTAGCTAGAATGGTGGTAGCTTATCTCTAAGAAGAGTTGTGTCAGCTACGTTCATTCACAAGAAGCTTATTACTCCAAATGATTTTTTAACATAAAGCATAATTGAGAAAACCCTAAACATCCAAAACCCTAACCCCAGGAGATGAAACGCCAAAAGGTTTGTGGGCCCCGATGGGGGTAACTGATACGTCAACTTTTCTGAGGGCGTAACTTTTGCATATGATCTATGTTTGGGGCATTCAATACCTCGTCGGAAAGGTCTAGCTAAGGAGTACACATTTTGTTCGGCCCAAATTATGTTTTTCAATCTTGTGAAGGCGTTGTTGTGCCCAAAAAACGTTGTTTAAGGCCTCAAAATGACCTCGGAAGTTCAAGACCCGAAAAAAGTGTAGAAAAACTACCAAAATGTAAAACTATGCTTTGAGTCAGTAGAATAAGTGGGTGGACACCAATGTCCACCTGGATTAACTTGAGAATCTCCTATTTAAATGTAGAAAACCACGAAAAACTTCTTAAAACTTATATTAATTTCTCCACCATATTGATTGAGCAATGAAGAATACCATTTCCCTCCAATTGTCTCTATTGTGTTGTGTGTGATGTCATATCTCTTTTTTTTTGGTTGATTAAGTTTTTGTGTTACAAGTTGCCCAATCCCAACAAAAAAAATATATGATGATTAGGCCCATCTTTAGAATGTTGCGTATGGACAAAGGAAAAAAACAACCAGCTTGTCAGCCATTGCATTCAATTCTCTATGAATTGTCATTCAATTGGATGCATTCAATATTTGTGATGAAGCGAGCTAAGTCTCGCTTGAAGAATACAACAAGTGGCTCAAAGAGTAGGAATGAACCACTCGATTTATTCAATTCTCCAATCATTATAACACAACACCCTTCTATTACTTGGCGCCACTCGAGCAACAAGGGGTGAGAAAAGAACACGTGTCACTCTATGTATGAGATGGAGAGTGTTTCTTATCCATTCTATACAATTCTCTCACTAATCATGACATGTGGCTGAAACTTTCCATTTTCGCTATTTATTATTTTATGATATTTTTTGGAAATTTTTAACTTCAAGTCAAGTAGATAAAGAAATATTAGAATTTGCATTACAAATGTGATACTTCATTAATTTCAAATTAGTTAATCTCTTTGACCAAGTTGTAAATTAATAATTGTTTCAATTATATAGAGGAGATCATATTTGACATAATAATGAGTATGATATTATATTTTTAAAATCTATATCTTAATGTATTTGTATTAAAAATTAGTCAAATTAGATCAAAGAATGATATAGATTTATTTTTTTATTAAGTTCTTTTTGGTTAGGTAACATATTAGAACATTTGTTTAATATTTAATTTATTTGGTTTTTAATATTTTTAATTATAAGAGAATATAATTTAGATTAGTAAAAGTGAGGTGTTGTTTTAGTTTATATTAAAATTAGATTTTTATAAAAGTGAATGATTATGTTAAAGGCATTCTTTAAGGGGAGGTTCTTCTCTAGTCTTTCATTATTTGTCTATGACGAATCAATAAGTGCCATAAGTGTCACATTGTTTTCTTTTGCATTTTTGTACTTTTTCATGGTTTGTTGTACTCTTGGAATTTATGCCATTTGAGAGATTTTGTTGTTTCATATATTTCATATGTCTTCATACAATATTTATATTCAGCCATTATATTTGGCTCCACCGTTTTGAAGAGGATGCATGTAGGTTTTCAAAGTCTGTGAATGACATTTTAAATGCTTATGGACTTGATAAAATTTGGGTTTTTCTCTTATCTGTGAGTTTTATTTCAGATCTGTTGTTCATGTGTATTTTCTTTCATTCCAAGACTTACATCTTCTATTTTCTTCTATTGAATGAGATCTTTGAATGCTTAAAGGATGAATGGTAAAGGTTCGGGACAATTTATAAGAAGTTAGGAACCCTACCCACCCACCATTGGGAGATGAGAGAGTTGTTTTGAATTTTGTTAATTGTAATTCTAAACAAGTATATTTCATTGAAGTTTTCATGCTTTTCTCTTGTATTTTCCAATGGAGCATCATTGTTATATTTTTTTTTGAATTGTCGTTCAGCTCATGATAGGTTATACATGTTATCATTATTCTAGTTTTATATATTTTTTTTGAAATGTCATTTAGCTCATGACAAGTTATACATGTTATCATTATTCTGGTTTATATATATCATTATTGTTTAGTTCATGAGATGTGGTAATGCACAACATTTGTGGAATTTATATGAAATGGGTTTATTCATGTATATGGGAGAACTGTTGAGTCTTAAGGTGTTTTACATCCAATAAGTCTTGCAAATCTTAAATTACGGTAGTCTAATTTGTGAGGTGTTTTACATCCATCAAGTCTTGCAGATCTTAAATTACATTGTTCTCATCTATGAATTGCAATGATCCAAAGTATACTTGCATCCAATATGTATCTTAGGTTTGAGGATGTTATTATGGATCTCATGAGTTTCCATATTCATTTCCATATGTTAAATGGATGTGGGTGTGGCGAGTCACATTAAATGGTGTTGAAATTCTAATACACATCTCATATTTCATAGACAATTTTATGCTTCTTGTTGTTCTAATCTCTTGGGTTGTCAACTTTTCATAATTCCCATTGATTTGGGAATATAATAAAACCTAACAAAACCATTAAGGGATTATGATCATTAACTATTTTTTCCATTCATAAATGTTTTGGTTATGTTGTCTTACCTTCATTTCATGAACCATGTTTCAACTCTTAGTCTCTGTGGGTCTTGGTAGTTGTCTTCAACTCGTAAAATTATGAGATTTTGAGAGTTTAGAGAGAACCACCCTTCAAGGAAGGAAGGAGGAGATCTCATGTCCATTGGATGTCTTTAGGGGTATTTGTGTTGCACATTGTATTGTGCTCAAGGCTGAGAGATATTTTACAATCCAAGGGGACTTGAATATGTGTTTCACATAATCTTGTTAACATGTACCAAGACTCCAAAGAAAAAGAAGAAGAATCACAAGTCATCCTATTAACATGTACCAAGACTGCAAAGAAAATAAGTAGAATCACTTTGGTTTAGATGAGATTGAGGAAGATGAAAGCAACACTAATTTAAGTGCCCTTGAGGAAACTCTACAAGTAAGGTCACATATTTTGGGGGTCAAAGCTTCTATTGTTTTATATTAGCTCAGTTCAATTTTCTTATCCCTCTTGTTAGCTAGTGAATTTGGTAGAAATTTGGGTGCTTTGTAACGTACCCAGTCTCCCACTGAGTCCCGTTACCACCTTAAACATGCTCTGATACCAATTTGTAACGTACCCAATCACCCTAGGTTGGGCCATGTCACACAACCTCAACTTCAGGAGAACTAGGTCAACCAAATTGTAACGTTCCCAACGTATCACTGACCAATGTTACTCTAGAAGTACACTCCGCAGTTTCTACTCTAACACCAGTCTGTGTGGTTTAACTAGAAGTAACGCGCTCAGTCCAAGATTGAGTCGCACCACACAACTTGTACAATGGAATAAACAACCTCTTTAAAACATAATATTAAGTAACAGAAGTAACTCAAAACAATTTCACACACCAACATATTGACCACACAGTACAACCATGCACACAACCACTTTGGCGTCATGCGCCACTTTTTTTATTACTGGGCATGGGGTCTAATTCCTTAACAACACACATAAGTTCCATCCTTATGAAGCACACATGCTACAAACTTGCGCACCCGACCACTCAATCCTCTTCTTGACGATTCATAACCAAAATCACAAGGTTAACTTAACAAGAAAGACTAACCACATTGGTCATATCCATGCACAACTATGAATATAGGCTATAAGCACCATACTTACATGAGCAAGAAAAAAATAACAAAATAACAACAAATACTTATATGCAACAACATACAAGAATTAACCCATGTCAAACATAGACAAAAATGCATGCAGTAACCAAGACAAGCACATAAGGAGCAGTTTTCTTAAATGAAAGTCACCAACTACGGCCTTGACTCAGACATTCCTCCCGGCCATATATGTTGTTGCTCATAATCTTTCAGCAACAATTCATCCTCGAGTTGGGGCACAACTCCACTAGGGAAAAAGGGTTCTTAGTGACAAGCTATGGTCTAAAACTCAACAAGATTACTCAGTCCTAGGTGCCCACTGTTGCATCTAGCCCATAACCCCTCATTCCCCACACACCTATCACACCCAAGGAAGTGTGCCCCTTCTCTGCTCTCCAGTCCTTTGGCTGCCTCACTTCCCTTCCCAGGGTTACCAGCACATGTTGGACAAGAAGTCTCTATTCCTTATGACTAATGCTCAACACAGTAGGAAACAAATCTCAACAAAAACTTTCTCCTGGAGAGTATGCCCACAGGTCTGATAACCACTCCACAATAGCCAGGCTCTCGCCCAAAGAGACTTATCATGGTCTATCCACCTAACTCTTTGACATTAAAACTACGGATGTAGCCCCACAACTCCTTACAAGCTTCTTTGTGCAAATAAGGTAATAATCGAACTTTCCATACAGTCTGACCCCCTTCTGCACACGAGAGCTTGCAACATGAATTCCTTCCCCAAATCCTAGATCCTCTCCCATGCAATAATAATCATCATAATAATTCCCAAATACACTAAGGCCAGCAATATATATTGCATTCCTTCCACTTGACACTTGTCACTTCCAAAAGTAGCTTTAAGCCACTTGGTGACCTGTTCCCTACACTTGGGAACTTAGGATAAAATAATATATAGCTGACATTACACTTTTTATGGAAATATTATAAAATATTCCCCAAGACTTACGACTCACCCCCTTTTCCCCGTTTTGGTGGAGTAGGCCCCCCATCTCTTTTCGTCTAAGTTAGCCATCATGCAGTGATGCAATATTATATTAATAATCATGATTATATTTACATGGATAGGTGCATTGTTCTATATGCATCCAAGATCACCAAACTCATAATCACACAAGCTCTTCAGCCTCCATACATATCCATTCATTCTCGTGCACTAACCCAAGTGCGCGCAACGTAGTGCAATGTGCACACTTGCCCAGGTGCGCACAACACATAGACTGCACACACCCTGTCTTTGTTAACACTTTTTTGTGCACTACTCTAATGCACACAACAACAAAACTAGGTGTGCTTGGCTCACCAACCTAAATGCACATTACATTTACACTTGGTACCAATCAACTCACCAACATGTATGTAAAATTACAAAGGTTTCTGAATTAGGGACACTACAATCCCCTCCCCCTATTTATTCACTATCCTCGGTGCATTATATATGCATGTACATACAAAATTTCAAAATTCTTCAAAAATATGAGGACACTTTGCTCTCATAGCATCCTCGCTCTCCCAGGTTGCATCCTCAGGACCGTACCATGTCCATTGGACCTTTACCAGCTCCATGGCTCGATTCTAAAGCTGTTTGACTTTCCGATCCAATATGCAAATTGGTCGCACTTGAAATTTGCCTTCTAGCTCCACCCAAATCACATTCCAATCAATGACATGATTAGCATCAGGTACATACTTCTTAATCAATGACACATGGAAAACATTATGGATGCATAAGGATGCAGGAATTGCAATCATATAAGCGACAGGACCAATCCTTTCAAGGATTTCGAATGGCCCACAATAGTGTGTTTTTAACTTAGAACACTTTCCCAACTTCATGGAACTACACCTAGACTTACCTTTCAAAAACACGTGATCACCCACTCTAAATTATCTGTGGATACTACCTTTATCTGCGCAACTTTTATGTCTATATTGGGTAACCTTTAAATTATGCCTGATCTTTACCATCTACTCCTCCATTTCCCTATGCAAATCTGGCCCAACTATTGTGTGGTTTGTTGGGTTATCCCAACTTATAGGCATGTTTCACTTTCTACCATAAAGTGCCTCAAATGGGCTCATCTTTAAATATGCCTAATACCCATTGTTGTAAGCAAACTCTACCAAATGGAGGTAGTCTTCCCAATAGGATGGTTTATTCATCACATACATCCTCAACATGTCTTCAATCACCCGATTTACACTCTCTGTCTGACCATCTAACTCAGGATGATATGTTGTGCTGAAATTTAGACTTGTTCCAAATCCCTTGAATAACCCTTTCAAAAATTTTGAGGTGAACTTGGAATCTCTATCAGACACAATTGTCTTAGGAACACCATGCAACTTAGCAACTTTGTGCATGTATATCTCAGCAATGTCAGTTTCCTTGTGCATTGACTTCACTGGAATAAAATGGGCAGCTTTAGTAAGCTTGTCCACCACCACCATAATAGAATCCTTAGTAGTCCTAAGCAACTTAGTTATGAAGTCCATGGTCATAAATTCCCACTTCCACTTAGGAATGGAAAAAGGCTGCAACAAACCAGCTAGATGTCTGTGCTCAGCCTTGACCTTCTAACATTCGAGACATGTCGCAACAAAATATGCAACTTCCTTTTTCATACCTGGCCAAAAGTATTGCTTCTTGACTACAACAATTGTCTTTTGGTATCATGGATGTCCAACATAAGGAACCTTATGCATCTCTGACAAAATTGGGATCTTCAATTCTTGATCATTCGACACATAGACTCCACATCTATACATGAGGATCCCATCCTTTCTTAACTCATAACCTTCAAACTTTGGTTGTGACATACCTTGTTGTAAAGTCGCACTCATATCCATATAGTGAAGATATGATTTGACAACTTCCAAAATTTTGTCGTGCAAATTGGTTTGGTACATGCTAATGGTTGTAGCATACATTTCATGCATCCTCCTGCTGAGTGCCTCAACCACCATGTTCTCTTTTCCTCTGATATGATTTATGTTAAAGTCATACTCCTTGAGGAACTCTAACCACCTACTTTGTATGGCATTCAAACTTGGTTGTTCAAACAAACACTTTAGACCATGATGGTTTTTTCTCATCTCAAGTCTCTTACCCATGAGATAATGCCACCACATCTTCAAAACATGCACTATGCCTGCCAATTCCAAGTCATACGTAGCATAGAGCCTTTCATTCTCCTTCAACTTTCTTGACTCATAGCATACCACATGCTCATTCTGGCTCAGGACTCTATTGATTCCTTCCTTGCATGCATTCAAGCACACAATGAAGTCTACATCTGGATTGACAATTCTCAAAATTGGCGCACTTGTTAACAAATTCTCCAAGTGCTGAAAATGTCTTGTGCAATATGGAGTCCATTCAAAACCTTTCTTCTACATGTATGTGATTGGATGTACAATCTATGAAAATCCTTCAATAAACCTTATGTACCCTGCTAGTCCCAAAAAGGATCTCACCTCTACGACATTTCTTATTGCTGGTCATTCTTCAATGGATTTTATCTTCGTTGGGTCCACCACTATTCCTTCTTCTAAAATAATATGACCCAAGTAATGAATATGTCGCTGATAAAATGAACACGTGTTCAACTTTGCATAAATTTGATGCTCCCTCAATACCTGCAACACAATTCTCAAGTGTTGTTCGTGCTCTTCCTATGACTTTAAGTAAATAAAAATGCCATCCAAAAATACAATGAAAAACTTATCCAAGTAATTTTGGAAAAATCCATTCATTAAACACATGAAGACAACTGGTACATTCGACAACCCAAAAGGCACCATTGTAAACTCGCAATGACCATACCTTTTTCTGAATGTAGTGTTACTGATGTATTCCTCTTTTATTCTTACTTGGTGATTTCTGGATCTGAGATATATCTTGGAAAATATCCTTGCGCCCCTTAGTTGATCAAACATATCATCTATCCTTGGAAAAGGATACTTGTTCTTTACTGTTACTTTTTTCAACTGCCTGAAGTTGATACAAAGTCTCAACGTACCATCCTTCTTCTTCACGAACAAAACTGGCTCACCCCAAGGCGACACACTTGGGCGTATGTACCCATTCTTCAACAACTCTTCAAGTTGCACATTCGACTCCTTCAACTCTAGTGTACTCATCCTATAAGGAGTCTTGGACACAGGTGTTGCTTCCGAAATCATATTTATAGAGAAATCAATATCTCTTTTCAAAGGCAATCCCAATATCTATTTAAAGACATCCTCAAACTCTTTCATTACTGTGCAGTCTTCCACACTTGGAATTTTATCCTTAGATGCCTCTTCCATGTGCATTGTGAATACTTGACATCCTTTTCTGTAAATTTTCTTCAACTACAAAGCCGAAACTTCTTTAATAGTCACAACTCTTGGAATTCCTTGAACTGATATAAATTTTCCTTGCTCATCTAGGCAAGTGAATTCCTTATTGTAAAAATCCAAGACAGGATGATGCTCATCCAATCAATCCATACTAATGAGGCAATCATATGATCCCAAAGGTATAATATCCAAATCAAATTTTGTGCGTATTCCATTTATCTCCAATGGACATGACTTAACCATCTCATTGATTTTCCTTTTTTCTCATGTAGCTAACTGCACCAACCAAGGTTTTCCAAGCTTTCTTCTCAACAGATGGAATCTTTCCACCATCTTAGGATCTAGATAACTATGACTAGATCCCGAGTCTATTAAAATAGAAATGGGTTGGTCATTAATATTACCTTCCACCTCGATCATGTGCGACTCTAACTTAGCCTACTTGCTATCCAATGCGACGTAAATCCTTGGCACATTTCTACCCATGTCTTCCACTGTCGCACCTTGTTGTACATTTTGTGTAGTCCTCACTTTATCACCTCTTTGAGGGCAATCTCTACGCATATGATTTCTGCCACAATCCCAAAACTGCATAGGTTTTTTCCATGAATTTTGTCCCATTATTTCCGACATTTTGGGCTCCTAAAGAGTCATCTTTCCTTGCGAAGTATTTCTGAAAAATGGTGGCTTGGCTCCCTTCTTCCTCTGTTCCACCTTACTTTTCATCTTGTCTTCCCAAGCCTTTTGGAAAGGCGACCTTCCCCTTTTTTTCTCATAAAGACACTTAGTGTGCCTTATGATCTCTTCCAACATCTTAGGGTCATCATACTGTATCTTGTCACTAATAAATGAGGGAAACCCACTCAAATATCTTTGAATATTCACTTGTTCATCCTTTGAATATCTTTCATACTCATCAATTGTCATGCTCCCAAGCTTGAGATCGAAGAACTTCTTCATTTTCCTATCATAGTACCGCCTGGTTAAGCATTTTTTTTGGAAATACCTCTTGAAATCTCTTCAAGTCACTTTCTTCTCATCAATGTGTTGCACTTGCACATACTGATCCCACCAAATTGATGCATGTCCCTTTAACTGATAGATAGCAATTCTCCCTTCTGCCTGCGCAAAATAATTATACAACTAGAAGTACTTTCTCATACCCATCAACCATGTATCTGCATCCTCATGCTTTTTATGCTCCCTGTCAAAGGTAGGAGGATTGATCTTATTCATTTCTCACTATAGCTCATCCACCACAATCCTTCTCTTATGCTTTATGACAGGAGATGGACTCGAACTACTGCATGTTTTCCTAAAAGAATGCTTACCAACATTTCTTTCTTCTCTTATTTTCTCATCATGAGACCTGCGAATTCTTGATATAATCATTTATGTCTCCTTATCCATCTTATTTTCTATTATTTCCAGGCTCTGCATCAATTTGACATTGAAGTCACCTTGCTATGCCTTGGATCTTATAAGTCTTTCATTATCATCCTTATAACTTTGGATATATTTCTACAGTATTTTTATAGTTTCTACCAAATTCATGTGCTCCTCCTTGGATTATGTACCATCAACACCCAAATCAACATACAGATCTCCAAATTCATCATCAGGATTATAATTCCACTATGCATCTTCCATACTTTTAATCTTCTACATTGACTCCCTCCTTCTCTAATCACTGAAAATTATGCAAAATGTGCAGGCAATTAAGATTTGTTAGATGATTTCATGCAACAACTACATGAAAACTTTGCACCATTCTGTTAGAATCCTTCCCTCCGATTTCTTGGATGATTTTATCATTCCAAACTCTAGTGAACACACCCGCGCATCACATCTCTATACCACACACTAATGGTTTCCTGTGCAAACTAAACTCTACACTATGATGTACCAATTCTTAACGCACACAACTATTCATGCTAGTATCTGGCCCATACAAGTCTAGTGTTGAACCAATGGGTTCTGATACCAAACTATAATGTACCCAGTCTCCCACTAAGTCTCGTTACCACCTTACACATGCTCTGATACCAATTTGTAACGTACCTAGTCACCCTAGGCTGGGCCATGTCACACAACCTCGACTTTAGGATCACTAAGTTAACCAAACTATAACATTCCCAACATATCACTGACCAATGTTACTCTAGAAGTACATTGCGTAGTTTCTACTCTAACACTAGTCTGCGCAGTTTAACTAGAAGTAACACGATCAACCCAATATTGAGTTGTGCCACGCAACTTGTACAACAGAAGAAACAAACTCTTTACAACATAATCTTAAGAAAAAAAAGTAACTCAAAACAATTCCATGCAGCGACATACTGACCACACAGTACAACCGTGCACACAACCACTTTGGCATCATGTGTCACTTATGTTATTACTGTGTGTAGGGTCTAATTCCTTAACAACACACAGAAGTTCCATCCTTATGAACCACACATGCTACAAACTTGCGCACCCGACCACTCAATCCTCTTCTTGACGATTCATAACCAAAATCACAAGGTTAACTTAACAAGCAAGACTAACCACATTGGTCATATCCATGCACAACTATGAATATAGGCTATAAGCACCATACTTACATGAGCAAGAAAACAATAACAAAATAACAACAAATACTTATATGCAACAACATACAAGAATTAACCCATGTCAAACATAGACAAAAATGCATGCTGTAACCAAGACAAGCACATAAGGAACACTTATCTTAAATGAAAGTCACCAACTGCGACCTTGACTCAGACGTTCCTCCTAGCCATAGACATTTTTGCTCATAAGCTTTCAGTAACAAGTCACCCCCAAGCTGGGGCACAACTCCACCAGGGAAAAAAGGGTTCCTAGCGATAGGATATGGTCTGAAACTCAACATAATTACTCAGTCCTAGGTGACCACTGTTGCATCTATCCCATGGTCCCTCATTCTTGATGCACCTGTCACACCCAAGGAAGTGTACCCATTCTATACTCTCTATTCCTAGGTGCCCACTGTTGCATCTATCTCGTGGTTCCTCATTCTTGATGCACCTGTCACACCCAAGGAAGTGTACCCATTCTCTACTCTCCAGTCCTTCGACTGCCCCACTTCCCTTCCCATGGTTACTAGCAATAGGTCGGACAAGAAGTCTCTGAGCCCTGGGACTAATGCTCAATGCACCAGGAAACAACTCTCAAAAAAAAATATCTCTTGGAGAGTATGCCCATGGGTCTAAAAACCACTCCACAACAACCAATCTCTCACCCAAAGAGACTGCTTAAGGTATGTCCACCCAACTCTTTGACAGTGAAACTCTGGATGTAGCCCCACAACTCCTTACAAGCTTCTCTATGCAGATAAGGTAATAATCAAATTTTCCATATAGTCTGACCCCCTTCTTCACACAAGAGCCTGCAACATGAATTCATTCCCTGAATCTCACATCCTCTCTTGTGCAATACTCATAATCATAATAATTCCCAAATACACTAAGGCTAACAATATATAGTGCATTCCTTCCACTTGACACTTGTC
>CBVK0100247304.1:0-16857 GCA_900067695.1 Picea abies | reverse complement strand
GAGATCTACACTCTTTCCCTACACGACGCTCTTCCGATCTCACTGGAAATTTGAATTTTTTCCCTTTCTCTGTTTGTTGGAGCCATTCTGAGCGTTCTGAGTTGCCTTTGTGAATTCTGAGTTATTCTTATCCTTCTCTGGATCCTTTTTGGATCACGCCTTCCCACTGAGATCTTTTTGGACCACTAAAAGCTTTCATCAATCAACTGGTAAGTGAGGGAAGAGTCCCCTCACTTTGTCCTTCTCGATCCACTTTTCCTTGCTTGGATGTGTGCCTTTTAAGCCTAATCAAAGATAATCAGCATCACCCCTGCATGAAGTCCTCGTCTTCCTGTCCAATATGATATCTTCCTATAGATCATCCAAGTACTCAAGTGCAAACTCATCAATTGAAGGTATTGAAACTTCCTCATCTTGATCCATGNGTGCAAACTCATCAATTGAAGGTATTGAAACTTCCTCATCTTGATCCATGATCATGGGAGGCTCAAAAAGTTTCAAGTTCTCAACGCTCACAATTGATTAAATCTGCATATAAGGTGGAAGATCCAGAAGAAAAGCATTGGTACCACTTTTCTCCAAGACAGTGAAGGGTCCATAACAAATGGGGTTGAGTTTCTTGCCTTCACCCTTCAATATCTCCTTGCTGATGTGAAGCCATACCCGGTATCCAACCTGGAACTGATGATCAACCCTATTCTTGTCATGCCAAGATTTATACTGTGCTTGAATTTTCTCCAATTGTTCCCTAACTACCTAGTGTATCTTTTGGATCCTCTGGATGAACTTGCTAGCTTTGTCCTCTATTCGTTCTTCATTCACATCCGCATCTCTCCCGTACATCAAGTCCAAAGGAACCTTTGATAGGTACCCAAAATATGTCTCAAAAGGTGAACTCTGAGTATATGAATGTAAAGATTGGTTGTACGCATGTTATACATAGGGTATCTGTTCATCCCATAACTCAGGATGCTTGTTGCAGTAGCCTCGAAGAAAAAGTACCATTGTTCGATTTACCACCTATGTCTGCCCATCGTCCTGTGGATGGAAAGCAGTGTTCCTCTTCAATTTGGTGTCCATCATTCTCCACAAGCTAGTCCATAAGTCCCCAAGGAATCGAGTATCTTGATCTAGGATGATGGATGTGGGTAACCCAAAGTGAACCCAAACATGTTGAAAGAAGAGATTAGCAGTCTGCTCAGAAGTGATCTGCTTTTTACATGGCATCAAGATACACATCTTGTTGAACCTATCCACTACCACATACAAATAATCATCACCCCCTTTGGTCATTAGTAAACCCCCTACAAAATCCATGGATACACTTTCCCATGAATGGGATGGAACAAGAAGTGGTGAGTATAGCCCTAGTTTTCTATTAGTGGGCTTACAAGTAGAACACATCACATGCCCCTTTACATATTTAGTTACAATTGCTTTCATTTGAGGCCAGTAACAAAACCTTTGCAAATGAGCCATAGTTTTTCCTACCCCAAAATTCCCAGACACAAGAGAAGTATGAGCTTCTCGTATTACATGGAATCGTTCACTTGTAGGAATACATAGCTTTCCAAGATGGTAGAGTAACTTTCCCTGCAGACAATAGTTCTCTACCTGTGCACCACTTGTAGGAATACATAGCTTTCCAAGATGGTAGAGTAATTTTCCCTATAGACAATAGTTCTCTACCTGTGCACCAAGGGTTAGCTTCGCATATACTTCTTTAAAATATTCATCGATGGCATATTGTTCTACATAGCTATCATGATAGAAAGAATCATTCTTGAAAACAATAGAAGCAACAATAGGAGGTCTAGAAAGCATATCAGCTATATTGTTACTTGTACCCTTTTTGTACTTGATTACCAAGTGAAATTGTTGTAGAAAATCCATCCACCTGTAGTGTTGAGATTGTTGCAATTTGGTCTATGCTTGAAGGTATTGTAAGGGTTGGTGATTTGTATGTATGATTTTTTCCTTCCCTAACAAGTCATGATTCCATTTCTTTACGCTCTGGACTAATGCATACAACTCTTTCTCATATGTAGGATAGTTAACAACAACTTGGTTAAAAGTTTCAGAGTGGTAACTGTTAGGACCACACAATGTACCTTTTTGCCTATACTTTTTTCCACCATTATACTCTTGATCACCTACATTTAGACTCATAATATCACTTTATCTGATCATCTCAAAGGTATACAACGTCCCTTCTCATTACTATATGTTTAATCTGTTTTGCATAATATTTTACATCACTCTCGTACTTAACCATTGATTAGAAATGCATAAGTGTCCAAAGCTGCAGATTTGCATTCAAGGCCTATTGCTGAAACACAGAACTTTCCAAGGCCGTCGTTGCTGAAACACAAAAGTGTCCAAGGCCGCCGTTGCTGAAACACAGAACTGTCCAAGGCCGTCGTTGCTGAAACACAGAACTGATGCTGAAACACGGAGCTGCTACACAGTCCGAGGCCGCAGATGCTGAAACACGGAGCTGATACACAGTCCGAGGCCACAGATGCTGAAACACAGAGCTTCTACATAGTCCAGAGTTTCAGATGTTGAAACACAGAGAAACTGCCAAAACCGACGTTGCTGAAACACAAGGAAGCCGCCACAGTCAGCAGTCAACAGTCAGAGCACAATTCATGTGGCTGAAACAACCCGTGAATTGCGATGTTGAAATAGCATCAGGAACGATGAAGAAGAAGCTGTTACACCAGCCGTAACAACAATATCTCGTTCAGTTCCTGTAATAGCATTCGATTGCGTGAGACTAGGACATCCTATGCTGATTTAGAAAGAAGATCCGACTTAGGATAGGATTCAGATATGCATTTTAATGATTGTATCGAAGGGATTTCCTCTTTAAATCAGAGGAAATCACCATTCGGGATATCGAAGTTTTTGATACATTGAAGCAACTCCAGAGAAGCAGGACGTATTCTATTCTTTCAATTTGTAATGTGATATTTTGATAGATGAATATAAAACTGCTTTGAGTATCCTCCTCTAGCTTTTCGTTCAGGGGAATCTTGTGAGAAGGGAGGGCCCACCTTCATCACAAGATTCACCCATTAGATAGAAGTGTGCTAGTATAATTTCTGTTCACGTTTTGTTTAACTGTCGTTTGCTGAAACACTGTTTTAATGGATTTCGCTTTGCTAAAACACTACTGACTCTGTCTTAAGTTTAATTGCATGGAATTTGTAATTCTTTTTATCAGCAATCTTGTGTGGTGATTTTATGAGGCTAGCAGAGAATTGGTTAAAGGTCCCTTCTCAGACAGAAAGGGATCGGAATATCATAACCTCTGTAGAATTTGTTTACTACTGCAAGTGTGCTAGCCAGAGGTTCAGTTAAAAGGTTCCTACTCAGATAGGAAGGAACCCGATTACCTCGACTTCTGTAGATTTCATTTACTGCCGCAAGTGTGCTAGTAGAGATTTGGTTAAGGGGTTCCTGCTCAGACAGGAAGGAATCACAACACCTTGTCTTCTGTAGATTTCATTTACCTCTGCAAGCGTGCTAGCCAGAGATTTGGTTAAAGTGTTCCTGCTCAGACAGGAAGGAACTACAACACCTTGTCTTCTGTATATTTCATTTACCTCTGCAAGTGTGTTAGCTAGGGATTGGATTAAAGGTTCCTATTCAGAAAGGAAAGAACCAAAACATCCTGTTCTCTGTAGACTTTCCTTGGTGTTAGCCAGAAACTGGGTTAGGGATCCCTGCTCAGAAAGGAAGGAATTAGACTGCCCTATTCTATGTAAACCTCAACCTCACAAGTGTGCTAAACAGAAGTAAGGCTCAGGGCTCCTGCTTAGACAGAAAGGAACTAAGTTCTTTGTCCTCTGTTAGATAGAGTTAAGTGTTTTCTGCATTATTGTTTTCATGAAAAGAGTGTTAATGTTGAAGTTTCTGTTTGAGAGTAAGGGTCCTGTTCTCTGATTGCAGAATAGTTGTTCTTTCCCATTGCAAGTGTTATTTTAATGTAATCCAAGATTCTTAGATTGATCTTTAAGGAATTGCAATAGGGAGGTTACTTTCCTGTGATTTAATTCAGAGCTTTAGTTCATTCAATCAAGTATAATTAGTATAAATTTCTTTACTACAACACTAGGTCGCTTTTGGAATTGAGCATATACAGTGCGTGGCTATCTTTGAAATAAAATATTTCCCTGGGTTGATAATTTATGTTTCACTTGGTTGTTTAAAATTAATTAAGCAATTATAGTGACCAACAGTAACAGATAGGCTTATGATATTGCATCAATACTGCACCCATGGCATATCCACTGGCATCTGTCTGGATTTCAAAAGGCCATTGAAGATTCGACAATGCTAATACTGGTGCAGTACTGATCTTCCCTTCAAAGTGTCGAAAGATTTTTGTTGCTTTCCTTCCCACTGAAAAGTGTTCTTCACACTGGTTAAGGCATGTAAAGGAGCTGCTATAAAGGAGAAGTTGGGAATCAATCTTCTCCAATACTGGAATGCACCTAAGAAACTTCGGACTTCGGTTACACTTTTTGGCTCAGGCCAATTTACAATTACATCAATTTTGGAAGGGTTAATTTTCAATTGTCTTCCTCCTACAATATGACTTAAGTACACAAGCGCAGTCTTGCCGAATTCAAATTTAGACATTTTTACATACAACTTTTCCCTTCGCAAAGTATCCAATACTTGCTTTACATGCCTCACATGCTTATCCCAAGTCCTGCTAAAAACAAGAATGTCATCTAAATATACAATCACAAAGTCATCTAGGAAAGGCATGAATACATCATGCATCACACGCATGAAAGTTGTCAGAGCATTACAAAGACCAAACGGCATAACTAACCACTCAAACAATCCTTGTTTGATTTTAAAGGAAGTTTTCCATGCATCATGTTCTGTGACTCTGATTTGATGATATCCACTGTGCAAATCCAACTTAGTGAAATAGACAACATTCTTCAACTGATCAAGTAAATCATCTATGCGAGGAAGAGGGTATCGATTGTTCACCTGATTTTATTCAAGGCCTAGTAATCGACACACATTCGCCATGTGCCATATTTCTTTGGCACCATCATGATTAGAGAACCACAAGGAGATGAACTTGGCATGATGACCCCTTGATCCAATAATCCCTATACCTGCTTCTTTATCTTTGTCATATCCACAACTGACATCCTGTACATGCCCACATTAGGAAGAGGAGAATCCCGCTGAAGAATTATCTCATGTTGGATTTCCCTCTTAGGAGGTAATCCATCTGGTTCCTGAAAAATATCATCATACTTAGAAACAATATCAAATAATTACTTTTTAAGAGATGGATCACACCCTTGGAAAGCATTGAATGTCTCGACATCTTTCTCTCTGACGACCATGAGTGCATATCTCTTATTAGTGTTTATGAGTCTTTTCATTTGACATGCACTAACAAGTGTTGTATTTACCCTCATGTTGTGAGACCTAACAACATATTCCAGTCCCCCTTTAGTAAGGTGGTATTTGTTCTCATGACGAAAAAATACTACTTTTCTATCATAAAGATAAGGACTTCCCAACACTATGCCACATATATCAAGTGGTAAAATATCCAAATCCACTTCATCTATCAATTTTGAAGCAATAGCAAATCTGATCCTACATTGTTTGGTGACATTAATTTTTTCTTTGTCACATACCCAACCAAGAGGATAAGGCTTCGGATGTGGTTTCATTTCAAGACCCATTTTCTTGACAAGTGCTTCATATATTAAGTTTACTTGGGAACCCAGATCAAATAATGTATCTATCTTAGTATGTTTAGATACAACTCTTATATGAAATAAATCATTCCTCTTTCATTCATCAACATGAGATTCATCATTGGAACTAGAACTAGCATGAAGAGAATATTTACCTTGTACTCCAACCACTATGATATTTCCTTCATCTCCGGAATTGGAACCAAGATCTTGTTGTACTGTAGCAATGGTCTTTGCCTTCCCCTTTCCACTGAACTGTTTCGGTTTCTTTTTTGGATGCAGTTTCCAACAGTGTTCTTCATCGTGACCGCTCTTCTTGCAATGAGTGCGAGATGGTTTTCCTCCTTCTCTCGTCACTGTAGCAGTCTTCTTGTCCTTACTTTTAAACTTCTTAAAAGTCTTTTGTGGGAAATTGGAAGGTTTCTTTGTGGGATCTTCTTGAACATGTTTCCCCCCAAGTCTCCACTTCTCATGAGATCATAAGTTTGATATCTCTAAACTCCTCTATCTCCCTTTTCTCCATGGAAAGCCCTCATTATATAGGATTTGGAGGCTTAACCACCATGGAGAGGATCTCTCATCAGATCTACTAAAAAAGGGATCTCTAAGATATTTAGGGAGAAAATATCTCTTAAGGATTTAGGGAGGAAATATCTCTCAAGCATTTTAAGGAGGAAATATATCTCAAGGATTTTAAGGAGGAAATATTTCAACCATCCATGAGATCCTCCACCTTCCCTAAAAAATAGGAAACCAAATGTGAGGTGGATTCTCACACTTAATTACTTTCTTTTTCATGAATATTAATAATAATTCATGTGCACTTGATTCTCACACTTAATTAATTTATTTTTCATGAATATTAATAATAATTCATGTGTACTTGGTATTTTGGCCTTCATGTAATATATCCCTCCTCCACATTGACTAGGGATTGTGACATAGGTTATTCTACGGTGTCAAGGTGTATGAGACACTTATATGACACTTACGACACTTAGGGAAAGGTACCTAGGTGTGAAAATTTCATGTGTAACAGAATGCCCCCTAAAGTGTGAGGTCAGAAGAGAGAATGATGGTTGGAACACTTTACAAATATTTAATGCAAGGGTGTGGAGTCAGAGAACCTGGTAGAAGCTGCAAACAACCATCAAACAAATTCTATGACGTGTTTCAAACCCAAGGCAGGTATACCTATGCTTGAGTGATAAAGGACTTTTAAGGTATGGCCGCCACCAAATACACTGCGGATCCATAATCATATTGACTTAAGGGTATAGCCACCAAAGATACAATGTGGATCTATACTTCCATGAAATGAACTGATCGTAGCCACGAGAAATACACAGTGGATCTACGAGATGAAAAAACATAGCCACGAACCAATGCAAAGTGGATCTATGTGACAGTATATATATCAATGTACTCAAATGATCTCCTTTCGCAGCCTGGGTAAAGTAGATATCAGAGTGAACACTCAACCCAGGGTCTTGTTCCCAATCCCGATGTGGTACGAATCTAGCCATGTGAATAGATGCTTTTATTTTGAACATGTTAGAAACCACTTCATTACTAATCTTTGATGTAAACCGTTAACAAGTGCGAGGGAAATCACCAGTGATGTTCAATGACTCCCAAGGTACCTTAGTACAATCCAATGAATGTGAATAGATGTTGAAGTCGAACATTCGTCGAATCATTCGATTAGAGGTCATTGATGTAAACCCATTGTCGGAAGCAAGGAGGCCTACCATTGAGGCATGTGAGTCCCAAGGTACTAACTGGTTTCTAGGTCTAATTCCTGGATGATGTGTTGAAGTCGACAAGAAAAGACTTGTCGAAGGAGGGCCTTGATGTATCCACCATCAACAACACGAAACTGACATAGAGATGTAAGGTATTGAATCAAATGAGTATGGACTAACATGGGTATTGAAACTGGAAATTTGTGATGGTTGACTCTTGAGGTGGATACTTCCCTTGAACACTGAGGCACAAACGATAGAAACACGACATGGAACAAAACATGATGTAGTGGATGCTGTGACTTTCATCGGGTGACCCAAAAGAGTAAAGAAATTCAGAGGATTGGTTCAGTGTAGAGGTTCAATAGGTTTAAATGTATGTAAAGACAATGTGTTTTGTTCAAAGGCGACTGCAAGAGTGACTTGTGATGATTCCAATAAAATGGCTTGGCTTGCTTCCTTCAAATTTTCCCTCATCCAGATAGATGAGTGCCTATTTTTATTTTTACGAGCTTGAGGAGGATAACACATTCTTAATATAACTCACCTTCAGTAAGTCCCTCTTCCTTTGTTTAACGAATTGGAAGAAGTAAGGGTTCGTTCCCATATGGGCCCTTTACTATGTAATTTTTAATGAGTCTAGAGAAGGAAAACTTGGTGGTTTTTCATATTTAGAGAGTCTGAAAATAACTTAAAGATAACTCCAAGGTTGTCCTTTTTCATAATATTAGTCTTGTGAGGCCGAAAAAGAGATAAAATACCACTCGAAAGACACCCTTTCAAACCTTTTAACGAGTGTGAAAGGAAGCAAGATCACTCAACAATATTTTCATGTTTAGAGAGTCTGAAAAGAGCTTAAAGGAGGCTCCAGGGGGTTCCTTTTTCGTATAACCTTTATGAGTTCGAAAAAGTGATAAAAGTCTACTCGGTTACATTCTCATGTTTTTGCGAGCACGAGAAAGAACAAATACTAAGCTCGATATTGGTTTCATTTTTACACAAGCTTAAAACAAAATTAAACTTATGCTTGTAAATTACCAATGTAATTTCCAAAGGTAGGGATACCCATGGATAGTTGGTACTTTGCCCCCAGCTTGAAAATCTAGTGGCATAACTCTAGAATGATAATCAAAGGCTGGAGACATGCCCCCCCAAGATTCATTTCATTGACCGACTTTGAGGTTGTCACCAATTTCTGTACTAGATAGAGAAAAAGGATAAGGGTGGATGAAATGAAGGTTCAAATATGAGACCTAACGAAAGACTCGACTCGACATCTATGAGATCTAGCTAAAGAATCAACTTGATGGGAGAGGTGACTGTCTCATTTTTTAATGAGCTTGACACAGGAAAATAACTATGCTCAAGGCTACGGGTTCAATCCCTAGATTTATGTTTTATTTTTTAACGAGCTTGCTACAGAGAGGAAAACTATGCTCGTGGCCTCTGTTTCATTTTTTAATGAGCTTGCCATAGAGAAGAAAAACTATGCTCGTAGCTTTTGTTTCATTTTTTAATGATATTTCCACAGAGAGGAAAACTATGCTCGTGACCTCTTCTTGATCATGGATTCCAAGATGATAATTCTTTGGAAGGAATACATGCCAAGGGATAAATGTCAATCACGGCTTCCAAGAGATCTTCGCTAGATGGAAGAAAATCACTCTGGAAGGAGTACACTTCGACGAACTTGATAAGGGTAGGGAGATCTGGCTCTAATAGCCCTATCAAAGAGATGACCATGTCAACTACCGAATCTAAGTTAGGAGAAGCTGAGCTTATAGTGAGAGGCTCATCTTCATCAGCAACTGAAGGCATGGGAGATAACACCACATAATTGACCTGTGGCAGGGATGATATCGTCTACATATAAGAACCGTTTAGGGAGGTCATTGGGTTAGTAATCAAGTCAGGACCAATGAATGAAAGTTGATCAATAGCCACAATTATTTCATCGTGAGGGAATGATATCACACAAAAAAGAGTGGACATAATAGCTTTCATGGCATAGACATAATCTCGCCCAAGTAGTAAACTGAAATCCAAGGGATCCTGGACTACCATAACATCAATAAAGATAGTTTTCCCTCCCAAAGTTACGGGAAACTAAGGAAGAACTCCTAAAGGGTGACTGGTTCTTCTGTTAAAAGCTAATAGATTCTGTGTAATTGGTACAAGCTGAGGATAACCAAAATATTTCCAAGTAATAGAGGATAAAACACTAACGGATGCACCTTCATCTATCAATGTATGAGGAATGTCCCGACCACAAACCTATACTATAATCTTGAAACGAATGTGAGAGGGAGGATGAGGTCCAGTTAGCACACTCCAATAAAAAAGGATGGCCTCATTACTTGGAGGGGGTTTCATGGGAGAAGGAGGAATGCTCCCCAGCACGATAGATTTTGTATCAACGAGAAAAACATGGGAGGTATCAGGTTTACTCTCTAAAGGGAGAGTAGGATAGACCAATGATGGGATCATATCGGCCACTTTGGTTTTATTCTCCAAGGGGAGAATGGGGTTGATGGATGGAAACAGATCGAATGCTTAGATTTCAATATCCAAAGGTGGAGTGGGATCGACCGATGGAGGAATCGGATTGAACACTTTGGCACTCGTCAAATGAGGAGTGGGATCAATCGATGGAACTGGATCAACCACTTTGGGTTCATTATTTAGATGAAGAGTGGGGATAACTGATGATGGAACTGGATCAAGTACTTTAGGTTCACTCTTTATATGAAGAGTGGGGCTGACCGATGAAAGAACTGGATCAACTACTTTGGTTAGTGGTTCAAGTGAGTATGAAACCAGATTGAACACCTGATCAACCAGACTGATCGGGGATGGAACCAGATTGACCAGTTGATTAACCAGACTGACCAGGGATGGAACCGGATTGACCAATCCATCAACTAACGATGGGTTGGGAGAAATCTTACGATAACCAGTTGGAATTTGAATATTTTTCAAAAGAGAAAAAGATTCATCCATACAAGGACAAAGGTGAGAGTAATGATCACCTTCGCACAACATGAAAGGAAACTTGACAATTCTCTTCTTCTTACCAACCTTAATGTCACTAGTTGACGGGGTGTCACCAACATGTTTAGCAGGGGTCGATGATGTGGAGAACCACATTCCTAGGACCTTGGGAAGACCAGGGAAATCCCTCAGAAAGTGGTCACCCTTACAAATACTACAAGGGAATTTGGGTTTCATATTCTTCGTTTTAGTCTTATCGACCTCACCAACACTCCTAGTACGATTAACAATAGCTGGTTGCTTGGATCCAACATCTGATGTAGTTGGAGGATTGGTCCCTTTCTAGTTCTTCTTATTCTTCTCTTTTCGTTTCTTCTTCTTCTTATCAATCTGGCTACTCACTTTAGAGCTTTCACTAAGTAAAGAAGGAGAAAGGGAAGGAGACCTGACGGATGAAGAAGGAGAAAGGTTGACATGAGGTTTATGTGTGGGTGGTGTTCTTACATCTGAAGCACTTGCTGCATTCGCAATTATCGGAGTGGAAAACAACCATACCGGTAACCCAATTGTGAGACCTGGAAGGCTCAAAGTAGCGATGTAAGGAGAAAAAAAATTTCCGTAAGAAGGAAAAACAAAAGGTTCCCCTAGAGAAGGGGTTTCTCCATTGTTAGTTCCGAGAACTGACGCCATTAAACAAAGATCCAACCTAGAGTCTGCTAGGAAAAATAAACAACACATGCTAAAAATCTAGGAAGCAATCGAACAAACAAAACATTCTCACAATGAATGCACTAGTTGGTGATGAAATCCAACGTCTCGGGAACAATGTAAGAAGGGGATGAGATAGAGCAGGTGGAAAAGTTACGTTGATGACCTGCTTAACAGACTTACACCCTGGTGGAAGCTCCCACACATAATCATGGGTATACCCTCCAAGGAGTCCGAGTGAGTTTGGCCAACGTCGATTACAGGTACCGTGAAGACTTGCCCCTCCACAGTCACCTCGTGTAAATGCCATAAAGAGATAGGCTACTAAGGTTACCAACTACAGCAATGATGCTTGGGGTAGTAGTCGACAGTTCGATCCACGCACAAAGGTAGGGTATCTAGCCCGAAATCAACTTGAGAGGATCCCACACATAATCGTGGGTATACCCTCAAGTTACCCCCAATAATATGCATGATATCTACACTAAGACCAACAAAGTAGGATGAGTAACTCTGTCAGCCCTAATGTAACCTCGTGATTGACCCTTGTGTTAGAAGGGCTTCCCAAGACAAAATGTAGTAAATGGATTTCACCACTCCCTAAATCAAGATTCTATGTTTGTTTACAACTTTGGAAAGTTATCTTTCACACCTATTCCAAATCCCTACACCCTAAGCTAATGTAGATTTGCTACCAGAAAATATAAAAATGTCTAATAAATTTTAGTTTAGCACTTGATTTTTAACGTTGTTGTTTACTTAAGAGGAAAATGGCATGGACTAAACAATGTTTTGACCGACTCTAAACAATGCAAAGAAATTAGAATGCAAATATTTCACTTCTATGAAAGCTATATTACGAGAAGGAGAAAACATTTATCATTCCCAAATGCACAATGTCCTGAAATGCCAAAAACCATGCAATTTCGCTACTTCAAATGTAAGCTAGTTTCACTACCCAAAAGCAAGAATGAAACTATCTTATTTGTTTGATTCTAATGTAGAAATAAATTATATGCAAAATCTTCAATTCTCCACAACTTTCAATCAGAAGAAAGAGTCACATGCAGATGCAAAAGACATGAAGCGACAAGGTTTCAAACAAAGCATGCACTCATAGCAATGAGAAATGAAAGAAAAAAAGTAGAAAATTGTTCTAACAAGAAATCAATCAAGGATTTAACAACTGACAAACATTAAATGAGTACAAGAAAATGCAGAGAAGAATCCAAGAAAAGACAGAGAGAAAGAGAAAATACTCAAATTGTCTCGACAAAACAAGCACCTAGAAGGAGAAATTTCACATTTTTGAAAAGGTTTCAATCCCAAAACAAGAAAATAGGAAGGGATAAGTATCAAATATCAACCCAAAAAACTTCATAAACCAAAGTGAAAACCCCTAAAAGGACCTCTACAAAACAGGTTGCAAAAATCTGATGAGAAAAAGGCAAAAAAACTCACAAAAAGAGATCAAACCTCCCTAAATCAAGGGCACAGAGTGCTACAACGCTTTATAAAGCAATGTAGGGGAGTGCTGATTATAGATCAGCGCTCTGATATTTCCTACAGGGGGGCGTTGATCTTCCTAGAACCTCAAAAACAGAGCCAAAAAATGCAGAAAAACTCACACAGAATTCACAGAAATTGCTGAAATTGCTAGTGAAGATGGGAGAAAGGTAATGGATCATAAACAAACAGTAAAACTGATATAAAATATGGGAAAAGGGTAGGGACAATCCAAGGAAATAAAAATCTATTTCAATCCCCATTGGAGTCGCCAATTTTTGTTGTAGGAAAATTCCCCTGCGATTAGGTGAATTCCCTCTTGGATCTTAGACCCCTATGACCAAGAAAGAAAAGTGCTAACTTTGAACACTGACTTTCCTTTTAACATAGCTAAGATAGTCAATAGAGAAGAGGAAGAAAGTATGAGTACCTTTTTATGAAGTTTTTCCTCGCTCAGTCCAAGTTGATCTTGATCTCCAAGTCCTTTAACGCGTCCTGGAATTCAATAAACAATGAAGACAAAGCATACTTTCTACCATGATTAGTTTAAAGCTATATTTATTCAAAATACAAGCTCATGCAAATGTACACAATCTTGAAGGAAAACGGCCAAGCACATGTATTAATGAGAACAAAATAAGGTGCTTACAAATGTAGATGCAGATGTAGCAGCCTCACCAAGTCCTCCTTGTCCAACCCCTTGCTCAAAATCTCCACGATTAGAATGACAATACTTTTCATTGATTATTCCCAAGTATTTGTTGACAATTGAGAGGGGGGGTGAATCAGTTGTTACCGTGATTAAACAATTATACTTCTTTTAAAATCTTTACAAGGCACTCAATGATGATCACAATAATGCAGAGAAATAAACAATGGCACATTCAACATCAGTCACATATATCAGAAAGACAGAGACAGATAATTCCCGAGGAAACCCATACAGGGTAAAAACCTCTTTTTCTTTATATGATAAGTATTATCTGCATTCGTTACATTATCATACAGATGAGCACCAACTCATTGTGAGGCTACAACCTCTGGTTTTGCAAGCTGCAACTTGCTGAGAGAACCAACTCTCTATTTTCTCTAGCACCAACTAGAAGGAAGCACCAACCCCCTGGTTTCTCTAGCACCAACTAGAAGGAAGCACCAACTCCCTGGTTTCTCTAGCACCAACTAGAAGGAAGCACCAACTCTCTGTGTTCAAGCACCCACTTGAACCTTTGAGGACACCAGTCCTCCCTAGCACCTCCCAACCACCCTGGTATATAAATTCCTTGTTACTAAAACTTATTATAGTGATATAAGGCTATTCAATGGCTTACCAGCCTTGTCACTGTTCTGTTACACTACTCTGCTCTGTCTGCATCAGTGTCTTCTGCACGCCCCTTGCACTTTCTGTTCTTCTACCTTTTATACTCTCTGCACCATATCCCTTCAATGAAACCTTCCTCTACTATGCATTTCTGCACCTGTGCTCTACCTCCTTGCTCACACTTGAATCCTTCCCCACGACCACAACCCTAATCTCTTCTTTGTTCCACATTCTTATGGTCCCTGTGCTCCTTGTGCATGCAATATTTTCCATGCCTCTGCATGCTCACACCCCCACCAATCTCTTTCACATCTCGAGTGCTTTTGCCTGATCATCACAACTCTTCAGCTTCTCTGGTGGTTCCCACCCCGCGTTCAGCATTACTGGGTGTTCTTTGAGATTCCTCAACCTCTCTGGTAGTTGAGACTCATCGTCTTCTCTGGCACAATCGATATTATGTCTTCTATTTCAGTTACAAACTTCAATGCTCATCCATCTGTCAATCCCCCTAAAAATCGTCTTACTTCACTGGATGAAGCTTAGAGACTCTTCATCTCCTCTGGCGATCAAACAGAGGTCTCTTTGAATTCTCTGGAAGAGACCATCAATGGTTTCTAGTAGTTACACTGCGACGTGATACAGTAGCCCTCCAATCTTGTTCAAATTCACCTGCATCGTTGGATTGATTCCAAGGGATCTTGCATTCATTTCGGCATTTCGACTTTCGGCAGTTCGGCATTCGTGTGACCATGTGTCACTACATTCCCAGTCGTGATCCCCGAAAAGGAGCTTGGTTGCTCTAGCTCTTTCCTCCATCTCTCGCTGATCTGATTAAGAGCTGTGAACACAGCCTTATGCATAAGGCGCTTTCACGATTTTGCATTTTGTGAATCTGGAGATGAGGCATCTCGACTCTCCAAGTCGCGATCCCTGAAACCCCGAAATGGTGTGGGATCAACGGTCCTGATCAACACTTGATCTAACGTCTTAGATCATTTTGTGATTTCCCATTTCGCGATTTTGACATTCTTGATGTTCAGTGTTCTTGTCACTACAAAGTCCCTATCCACAAAACTCCGAAATGGGGTCGGATCAACGGTCCAGATCACATCTTGATCTGACGGCTGCGATTAAGTCACGATTTTGCATATCACGATTTCGGGATTCCTGTGGTTATTATTCTTTGACATATCCAACTCTCGATCCACGAAACTCTGAAATGGACTGGGATCAATGGTCCAGATCAAACCTTGATCTGATGACTCAGATTAAGTTGCGATTCCGCATATCGCGATTTCGGGATTCTTGTGGTTATTATTCTTTGACATCTCCAACTCTCGATCCACGAAACTCCGAAATGGACTGGGATCAACGGTCCAGATCAAAACTTGATCTGACAACTCAGATTAAGTCGTGATTTCACATATCCTGATTTTGAGAGGTTAGGGAACCCCACTCTTTTGACTCTCCAGTCAGCGAACTGACAATCTTTCCCCACATGTCCTGCCTGATGATGGATGGTCCTCCTTATTTTAGGATTTTGTGAGCCGACTACTCCTTGAACTTTAAAGAATGTGCAGGTTGTCCTTGATCTGACGATGGTCGGATCTCGTGCTTGGATTTAATGCCTGAGATCCATCCTCCTCTTCAGCACGCTCTTCTTGTCTACATTGAGATCTGACAACCATCGAGAATTCTGAATTGTTGATCCAACGATCATGGTTGCTTCTCTTCCCCGATTATCACTGTGCTGATGATCATCATTGTTGTACTTGTCATAAATGACAAGCATACGTTGCCTGTAAATCATGCCAACAATCTCCCCCTTTGTCATTGATGGAAACTAAGGCACCCAAATTCTTTTCTCCCCCTTTGACATCAATGTCAAAGAAAAAACATGCTCCCCCTGAGCTGTTGCAGTAATTTTAGGAGGCATTAGATATTCAAATAATACAAAACTCCCCCTAAGATGATGGATTCTTTTAGGTGTGAGATGAAATGACACCCAACTTCTGTCTGAGATATTCAAAAGGTGTCTTGGCTAGCGGTTTAGTAAAGATGTCTGCAATTTGTTCTGTAGTGGGAATGTAATGGACCTGAACAGTATGATTGGTGACCTTCTCTCTCAGAAAATGATATTTTATCGGAATATGCTTGGTCTTGGAGTGGAATACAATATTTTTAGACACACTGATGGCACTAGTGTTATCACAATGAATTGGGATCGGTGCAGTGTATTTTACCTCTAAGTCTGCAAGTGTCTGAATCATCCATAATACCTGGGTGCAACAGGTAGCAGCAGCAATGTACTCTGCCTTTGTGGTTGATAAAGAAATGGAACCTTTCTTTTTACTAAGCCAGGATACTAAGGAGTCACCCAGGAAGAATGCTCCTCCACTGGTCCTTTTTCTCTCATCAACATAGTTTGCCCAATCTGCATCTGAATAAATAGTCAACTGAAGATTTTGATTTCTGGGATACCACAGACCATAAGTCATTGTTTCTTTTAAATACCTGAATATCCTTTTGATATCTTGCAAATGACTCTTCTTGGGTGCAGCCTGATATCTTCCCACCATTCCTCCAGCATGCATTATGTCTGGGTGAGATGTTGTGATGTATAATAGGCTTCCTATCATTGATCGATATGAGCTTTGATCAACATCAGGTGAATCATCATCCTTGCTTAATTTACATCCAATTACCATAGGTGTACCCATAGGTTTAGAATCTTCCTTTTGAAACCTTTTCAACATTTCTCTTAGATATTTTTCTTGAGAAATGAACATCCCTTTGGGCTTCTGATTAATTTGCAGACCAAGAAAAAATGACAGTTCTCCTA
>CBVK0100247303.1:0-16860 GCA_900067695.1 Picea abies | reverse complement strand
AAATTGCCAGAAAACTGTTTTGAGCCAGTCAAAAAAGGTGGGTGGCCACCTAAATCCACCTGGATCAGGGATGCTCCCCATGTATTCATGTTTCTATTCTTTCTCTCTATTTCTATGCCTTTGTTCTTTCTCATGTTTCTCCTTATGTTCCTCTTAGCTTGTGACTTCCCATGAAAGTATACCTTTTCTAAAAAATCCTTCTCTGACTTCATATGATTAACTTTTACTCTTATGATATTTATATTTCTATCCCTTTGACATCATGGGGAAAAGAATAACTCCCCCTTTCGATATGTCTCCCGATGTCGACATGCTATTGATCTTCCTTTCTGAATATCTTGATGATTTATGTTCCCTTGACTTCTCTGCAAGATGTTGTGTAGATCAATGTAGGGATACCTGTAAATGTTTCATTTCCGTGTAGATCAATGTAGGGATACCTGTAAATGTTTCATTTCCTCTCTTCCAATTTTTCTTATTTTCCATTGGTGCTTCCTCTTGTAACTCTCTGACAGATATAAAATAATTCATTAGTTTATTTCTTCATTCACTTGTCATGTTCACTTGACCATACTGTTCAATGAATTTATTCTAATGATTTAGCTTATGTCGATAGTTTCTCTTTCCCTATTCTTCTATGCCTTTCACTACTTTCCTTTCTGTGACCAACTGATTCCACTAATTCTAATTGTAAATACACTGCTATGCATATTTTATGACCCATGTTATATGTACCTGCTAAGCTTCCACTCTGTCCATAACTGCTATGCATATTCTCTGACCCATGTTTTATGTACTTGTTAAGTATCCATCTATGTCCATATGTCGCAAACTATCCATACCTTTGCTACTCAATTGTCCACAATGCTGACCCATCTATCACTCTGTACTTTTTCTATCTGACTGCTCTAAATCTATCTCTGCAAATACTTCAAATTGATCGAAGGATGGTTCTTTGATATGTAGTAGCTACTACATAGACTCCCTCTGTTCAACATTCATAATGTTTGGAGTCTCCAATATGGATGGCTCAAAAAAATGGAGGAATCTACCCTAATGTGGAGTAATCTTCATCTCCGTCTATAGATTCATTATCTTCCTTAACTCTGACTTATTCTTTTTTTCCTGTGGATTCTTTATGATATTTCACTACAATTATTGAGAGTACAACTACTTGGGCATGTTCCTTCTCTTATTCTCTTATTTCTCGTAACACTGTGAATCGTGCGATCTTTGGGACCTATTCTTTATTTACCTACTCTTATTGTCTTTATTTTCTTCTCCAAACCTTCATGTATCTGACATCGATGTTTTCTTTCGTGGAGGGTTTTATCATGCTTCTACAATTCTGAGCTATGTGACCATAATTGTGGAATTTGTAACATTCAATGTTATGTGGGGCCACATAAGTATCACTTCTTCCATATGCTCAACAATGAATAGCCTTATGTCCAAAGTTAGTACAATTAAAACAATAACCATAAAAAAAAAATTGATACATGGGAGTAAATGATCTCCTTTGTGATGTAGTCCTTTTGAACTCATGCCTTGGATGATTACGATCCTCTCTTATGATGATTCCATTATCAAGATTGAAGATTCTTTGTTTTCTAAATATAGAGGGTCTTCTTTGATATCCATCTCTTCTGTAATATTCTTCTTGAGTCTTCTGCAATTCTGGAATGTTCTTCTTTAGGGGATTGCATTCTTCCTTCTTCATAGAACCTTTGATGACTTCTGCATAACTCTTAGGATTCTCTTCATTTTTCCCTTCCGGTAACCTCTAAATTTTCTCTTCAACTTCCTTTACTGATGATGTGGATTTTTTTCTCTCTTTAACGTTCTTGTTGAGCTTAACAATTTTAACTCTCAATGTGACACTTTCTTCTTCAATCTTATCAACCTCTTCTTCTTTCTTCATCATCTGAATCTTCATGACTTCTTTCGTTCTCTTTTCTTCTTCAAGTTTGGTCTTCAATGTGATTATTTCTTCTTCAAGTCTTCTTTCTTCTTGACCAAATTCTTCTTCAAGCTGGTTTAAATCCTCCATTCTTTCCTTGAGATGATCTATCAAACTATTCTCTCTCTTCTCTTCTTCCTTTATGTGTGTTATTGTTTTGGCTTCCAAACACTGCTTTTCATCCAACTGACTCGTGACATTTTCTTCAATCACTTTGGATTATTCTAGTTGAGCTTTTAGTTTCATGATGACCTATTGGGCTTCTTCAGAACTTTCTTGAGAATTCTTCTTGACTAATTGTTCCTGAAGGGACTTGATCTTCTTCATTTCTTTTATCAATTTTTCTAAAGAAATGATTAACTTTGCTTCAATATCTACTATGCCTTCTTCACATTCTTCTTCATTTGAATCTATCTCACATGACGAGCATATTTCTTCTTGTTTTGTACCAACACTTTCTTTAATTTTCTTTGGCTTTGTGGTAGAACGGGATTCCTTTGAGTAAGAATTATGTAGCTTATCCCAAAGTTCTTTGGTTGATGAACATTTTCCCACTTTGACTTTCACATAATCAGGTAATCCTTCCATGATGAAACCCATTGCAATTTTTTTGTTCTTTTTCAATTCTTTCTTAGTTGCAATCTTTGGCTTATTTGAACTGGTGTATCCTATAACAACCGAGTACCAAACATCATATCCATGTGCTTGTAAAAAAAATTCATTCTGATGCTCCACATCTCATACTGCGGAGCATTTTGACCATCGAATTGTGGTATTCCATTTCTATACAAATTGTTTCTCTCTAGGAACTTCCTTCCAGTGGTTAAACTATTTCCTGAAGGAGCATGCTCTGATACCAATTGTTGGAATACTGAGAGGGGGGGTGAATCAATATGAGCACATTTACCACGTTTAACCACAATATATAAACTTCAACTTAATCAACAATATATCATCAAAATATCATCAATATATAATTAGTATATCATGAGCATATAAGCATAACTAACATCACATCAAGTACACAATACACCAGAATTTACATGGAAACTCAAACGGGAGAAAACCATTGAATGCTTTCTTATATATATCAAGAATACATTCATAGGATGCACCAAATTCCAAATTCTCCACCACCAACTGGAAGGAGGCACCAACCCCCTGATTTATAGGCACCAACCTGAAGGAAGCTAAAACTCCTTGAATTTGCTGGCTCCAACCAAAAGGAGGCTAAAACCCACTAATTCTCAGGCTCCAACCGGAAGGAATCTCCAACTCCCTATGTTCTCTGGCACCAACCGAAAGGAGTCTACATCCCAATTTTCTTTCCCCGTCCTGCCACCCTAAAATATAAATGTAGACCAATTGTCATTACCACTGTCATTGTCACTATTACTACCACTGTCATTATCACTGCCACTATCACATCAACCTGTAACTTGTCACTGCCACTGTCACATCAACCTGTAACCTGTCACTTCCACTGTCACATCAACTTGTCACCGATCAACATGTCCAACTTATCACTGTCACCGATACTCAACTAGATCCTCTCACATGGATCATATACCAAGGAGACCTCTCAAATAGATGTCCAACATCACCAAAACATGCCTCTACCAAGCATGTATAAATATCACCTACATAACATCACAAGATTTGTACAGAACCTGTACCATACAATGTGCCAAACATGTACCATACCATGTATCAACTATGTACATCAATACCTGTACCATATACCAAACCGTGCATCAATCATGCACATCAACCTATAACATACCATGTACATCAACCATGTACATGAATATGCGTCAACCAAAACATGTGCCAACACCATATCATGCATGAATGATGTATCTCACCATGCATCAATGTCACCAAGGAATGCCTCATACATATACCAAAAATGTATCTCAAACAATNAAACCATGTGCCTCAACCATATACCATATCACTCATGATATGTCTCAATCATGTTATACACCATGTACCATAAGATATCATCAATTAAGTGCCTCAACAAAGAACCAAACAACCAAACAACCAAGATCATATACCAAGTATATGCCTCAACCATGCACCTAATATGTGCCTCAATCATGTGCCAATTCCTCAACAATATACCAAAGACTTTCCTTAAGGATGCACCATAACATCATCAACATGTAACCCTCAAAACATAACTATAAATATATAAAAGACCTGGTGTATGTAATCATAGAAATGCAAAACTTCCTCAACTTTAGTAATAAGAGAATAATATCTTCATCAAACTTTAACTTAGTCTCACATGACTAGTTTTTGGATTAGTCACAAACCCTGACTTTAAATAAGAATAAATTTGTACCTATAATGAATAAAGGTATTAAAATTGTACCCTAAATTATTTAATATCTTATCTGTGATTCCTCCAATTTTCACTGCTTGGAACATCCTAGAAAAGGAGTTATATAAAAAGTGGCAGACCTTGTTTAATTTTGTCTTAATCTAGAGAGCAAACTTGTAGAGCATGCCACACGTGGAATATTTGATATAAAGATCTGAAAATATTACACAACATACTAAGGAAAATACTTTATCCACTTCATTTGGTCTCATTGAAGTTGGATCCTCTATGAAAAAGTAATGATTGTTTTACTCAGAACACATGTTTGAGACTAGTTTCAGGACTAGCCAAAAACCCTATTTTCCATAGAGTGTATCTCATATAATACAATGACCCAGAAGCTGAATTTTTTACCACAGGTACCTTGACATGTATTCTCAACCTCGTCCAATTGTTTATGTCTTAATAATTTTAGAAAAATAATCATAGTGAAAATGGTAAGATGACCTTTAAATAACATATCTTAGAACACATCATCACAAGACTTCATCCTCCCTTGGAATTTCTCCCTTCTTTACTTCATCTTCCCTATGAAATTTGACTCAGATCTCCTTGGTTACCTCAGATAATATTAACTTACTTAAATAGAATATGTTCAATAGAATGTGTGTCTGTGAATGTAATTAAGAGTGACTTCTTGAGGTGTATATATATTTTTTCTAAGTAACCTCTTTCCTTAACTTTCTTGTTACAACCACTTTACCCTTTCATTAATGACTTGCAACCAATTAGGGGGTTATTAACCCATATTTGGGCCTTCCATCTTCATGACCTCATAAGTCCTCAACTATGAGGAACCACATGGTGTACCACCTATCACCGAAAACAACATGAAAAGGACTATCCATCCATGAGTTCCTTATCTGCATGTACATTGTCCTTCACGTCCATATTTCTCAACCAACTTTGAGTACTATAACCATACCTCTGGGGTTTCATGTAGACTTCATAAAATACACCCATCACATCTGTGACATCAACCACTCCATCAATGACAACTAACTCACCATCAATCTCAACCACATATCTAGGGCTTCCAAACTTCTCCAAGGGTTTACAACAATATCAAAGAGTTGACATCAATGACAACCAATTGTCCAAACCAACTTTCCAACAGTGGTGCGATAAATAAATAGAGGATAACCAAAGACTAATATTATATAAAGAGGTCAATAACACCAATCTAAAAAATCAAAAGTATCTTTGTGTTATAGCTAGCTTAAAGAAGAAATCAACATTTCTAAAATAAGAAAAAACTCTCACAAGCCCCTAGGGTTAGCTCAATAGGTTGGTGTTATTATTTCCCCTAATCCAACATAATGTACAAGTCCACAATTCATTCCCATGATGTAAGGTGCACTAAGTCTACACCACCTACTTTATACTAGGTACCAACTTTGTAATGGGGGAAGTGTTGGGAAGTTTCCCATGGATTTATTTCCAAGGAAAAAAAGAACAAACTCTCATGTGCTCCATAGTGAAATAGAGCATTGGAAAATTCCTAAAACATTGTGGCATGAAACAATTTTTTATATTTGTGATAATAATTAGAAGGTCTAGGATGAAAAACACTCTCTTATAATTTCCTACATATGCCCACATTAGATCTTAATTTCAAACTATTTGTAACATTATAGATCTTCCTAACATGTTGTTGATCTCTCTTCTTGTTAGGGACTATGGTCAACCTCCTAGGGTCTTCTTGATAGAATTATCAAGATTCCCTCTGCATTTTTATAGAGGTGTTACTCCTCTTTCTCACTCGAATATTCAATAAACTTGCTCAAAACATAGATTCATACATTCATAACATGAACACATGTGAGTGGACCAGGTAGTAAATGAACTGATAAAAAAATAAATGAATTATAATAAAAAAATCATAACCTCACATGAAACAATAACTACATACATTCCAACACATCCATTCATTCAAGTAACGAGAAAAGGAATTTGAAGCAAGACTCATAGACTAAAAATAAAGATAGTGGCCTAGAAATTAGAGAACGTTAAATTATTCCATTCATTAAAACTCATAAGATGCATAGGAAAAACACACATGAGATCTCATGCTTCATAAAAAGTTTGAAACCACAAATGTTATGAACTCCTAGAAATATCTCTCTGCGAGAGTCAAATAATAATACAAATTGAATGTTCAAGTTCAAATAAAGTGTTTTCCTATCACAAGACACAATGTTCCTAATACTTAAATGATAAGAATTAATGCATTCATCGAAATGGACTGAGAATGGGGCTTCCGTATAGTAGAAGAAACCTGGAAGAAAAAGAATAAATGTAGTGAAGGATCAGCTTTACAAATGAGAATTACACTTAATAAAGTTGGATGACCAAAGACTAGGATTAAAGGAAGGGAAATGCTTCAAAAAGGAAATCACTCACAAAAATGGTAGAGGAATGGCAGATGGATGGATGTATCTATCTCTCTTGATAGTAATATCTCATCATATTTATTGTTGGGTATTTTTTTTTTATACCTGTGCAACGAGCATTCTTGAAATAACCACTTTTCTATAGTTATTTTGGGTTACCTATTTCCACCAATGACTTCTTGAGCCACTAATCAATATAATCCTTCATTGGTGTGACAATGATGTCTTGTTTAACCATTATCATGAATATTTTTCCTTCAACTTATTTAAACTCAGAGTGTAGTTTCTCTATTAATTTTATGCAGTCTTCATTATTATTTACATAAGTAACCAACCACTGCCTAATTTCATCCTCTAGAAAATCAATTAGTTCATTGAACTTGTTGGCCCATGATGCTTGGATAGTGCTTAGATATGTTTCTAATTGTTCTTTTGTTATTATGTCTGAATCTCTTACAAATTGTGGGCCTTCAAGGTCCTTAACAACTTCTAGTTCTTTTAATAATGCATTGCTTCTTTTATCATTTACTCTTGTACAAGTGGCAATTGATTCTCTTAAAATTTGTATCCTTTCCATCCATCTTGATTTTCGCTATTTTATTTTTTGATTTGAAGGTAGTTACTAATTAATTCTATAATAGTTGCTCAACTTGTCACCCATTCATTGAAAGTACTCGAGGAATTTTTATTGTAGGATTCATCATACTCCAAACCCTTTTGCAAATATTCTATTAGAATAATAATTATTTGAGATAGGTTCCTCAGACTTGTAGTGACTTCCCATGCTTATGAAATAATAGTAAGTTACTTATTAATATTATCCATTGCATACAATTTGACTCCATTTAGAAATTCAACATCTTTTTTCACCTTTACTAATGTTCCAGGTGTACAAGGGGGCATTTGATCAGGTGCAACAATGGCCAAAGGCTCTGCAAACAATGACTTGGGACTTAATATGTCCTTAAGATAAATTATTATTCTTTTCAATTTGATATTTTCCAAATCTTGCTCATAGATTGAATGGGAAACAACATATCCAATAGTGATATGTATTTTAAGGAGTCCTAAGGATCCGTCTCCTGATATGTCTACTTATGAATTCCATGTTTGAGTCACTTTCTTATTTTTAACATGGACTTTCTGTATTCACAATTTTTTCTCTTCTTTATTGTATTTAGCATTGCACAGTGTGAGAGACTACTCTTAAAAAATTGTTGGTTCCTCTTGGGACAACTCCTCTACAATTTTCTGAATTTCAACAATTCTAAGTGTTACCTAGTCGGGCATTGGGGCATTGTCAATTTCCATATCAAATACATTCCT
Organism: Picea abies; assembly: GCA_900067695.1. NCBI lineage: Eukaryota > Viridiplantae > Streptophyta > Pinopsida > Pinales > Pinaceae > Picea > Picea abies. Next base: position 8,792 of record CBVK0100247303.1, on the reverse strand, counting down.
TGGGATTTTTGAGTTTTATGAGTCATTTCTCCTTGGGCTCCTCTTTCTTTTTTGTTGAGATATGACATGTGATTTTTAAATATCAACTAGGGGTGGTTCTTCTCCATCATCTTCTCTAGCACATCCTTCATTGTTCTCTCCTCTACTCACATTTGATTCACGTTTCTTTTGTGTAGAGGAGGAACTCCTACATGAATGGGGAACTGAATAAAATTTCACATTGGTCATTTATTTTCCTCTTTTCCTTGTGCTATTTTTCCTTTGAGTGTTTGTGCTAAATTCCATGACCAAATCATCATTAAATACATGCTTGTCCTTATTTATTGGGGTATTTTATTTTCTCTCACCAATTCCTTCAACAATCCTTGTGAAATGTTTGGTGTGTCTCATGGATTCCAAGTTTTCATAGAATAGTCCTTTAAGGTCGAAACCTCTCAAGAGTTATCCTTCCTTTAAATTGAATAAGGTAATAATTTTATACATTTCCCTTAAATGGGTGGAGTTATTCATTGTCATGTCGACAACATGAAAGGGTAATGAAACAAATTGTTTCTTTCTTTTTCTGTCAAAGAAGATGGACCATGCCTTGTACTGTCTACAATTCTCTGCAAAAAGATACATGTCACAAAAAAATACAGGAAGAAGAATATGGGTTTATTAACAACCATATAGTCTAATGTAAGTATGGCTCTCTTTATAAAAACAAACTCCTTTTCCTTTGAGAATGAAAATGGCTCAACATATTGGCTCCAATTGTGGGGCAGTGAACCCCTGCGGGTTGTTGAGAACCCATAAGGAATTAATCCATTGGGAAATGGAGTAGAAGGAATATTTATACATGGCGGTTTTTACAAGAGGACTATACATAGAAATAATAAAGAGTTGAATATATACATTTTGTTCAGAACCGTAGATAATACCAGGAGAAGAAATGTTTCATACGTTGCCCATTAACATGTAATTTCAAAACTTGGTCATCCATTGCTTTTAACATGTATGAATTGAAACCACAAATATTTTTAATTTGGTAAGGTCTAATCCATAGGGAATCAAAATTTGAGTGTAATGAAGGTTTTTCTTTGGCCTTATTCCATAATAAGACAAACTGGTCTTTGCATAATTGTTTTGTTGTGGCACAACAATCAAAATATTTCTTCACTACTTCCTACCTCTTTTGAATATTGATTAATTCATGTTGTCTATGTTACTGTAGCTAAATTAATTGATGAAATCGAGCTTGCATTGGTGTAATCCCTTCTACATCTTCAATCCCGGTGGAAATGGCTAATGCATTCGGTTCAAGATGTACTGGAAATTGAGAATCTTTTCCATAAACTAAGGAGAATGGAGAATTTCCATTTCTACTCTTTGGTGTTATTCTACTGGTCCATAATACATTCAAGATTTTCTTATGCCAATACTTTTGGTTCGTAGCAACTATTTTCTTGAGAATCTGCACCAAAGTTGTGTTGGTTAATTCATCCAATTCATTTCCTTGAGGATCATAATTTGATGATTGTCCCATCATTATGCCAAATTTACTATAGAAGGCAGTAAACTTCGAACTGATGAATATTGAACCACTATTTGTGATCAACTTCTTTGGTACACCAAGTATTGATAAAATATTTTCTTATAAAAACTAAATAAGATGTTCAGTATTAGATTCTCTCAAAGCTATTGCTTCAGGCCATTTTGTGAAATAATCAGTTGTTGTTACTATATAAGAATGGACTTTACTAGATTTAGGATTTATGGGACAAATAAGAATGGAACTTTACTATATAAGAATGGACTTTATAGATTTAGAATGGACTGTACATATCTTAATAACGTTGTCCAATAAAAACCAACTACACCTTCATGTATTTCCTTTATAAATTAAATAGACTTGGGAAACCTAGGACATCTTAATAGCATACCATCAATATTTCTTCAAAATAATATCCCAGAAATCAATACATAAGAATTTGATTTCATTTTCAATGATCTCCTCTCTTTTGTTGTCACACCATTTGGAAATTTACTTGACTTCAAATAAAAGACAATGTTTTTGTACCATTCATATCTTGTTATTGCCTCATCTTTTGTAACAATGGTTTTGTCAATGTTTACTGCTTCAATACCTCCAATTATCTTACATAATTTTTTTCCTTTCATAGATTTTAGTGGATTTATTTATATATCATTTTCTTATAATTTGGCCAACCAATTGGCCCATCTCCCTTCTCTAAGTTCTCGAGACAACATCATGATGATAGGAGGATATGACACATAGGCGGTCACATGAGATGTTAGGATGCAATTTTTGAATTAGGAGACTACCTTAACCAAGGAAAATGCTTGTTCTCCATGGGAAAGTACTTCAATTCATATTCTTGCAAGAACTTACTCATAAAGGAGATAGGTTGTTCTTCCTTCAGATTCTTTTTCTAAGTTAGTATTGCAACAATAGTTTCTTTTGAATCAAAAGAGTATATAATGAAATCTTTCTCAAAATTAGGACTAATGAGGAATGAGGGTATGGAGATTGCCAATTTTGTGTCCAAGAAATATTTATGAGCTTCTTTATACCTTTCAAAAACTTGATCATTTTTTAGCAGGTTATTTATTGGTTTGACAATGGCAGCATAATCAGGAACAAATCTTCTAACAAAGTTTATTTTCCTGAAAATTGATTGAACAACTTTATGGCTAGTGGGAGGCTTCAATTTTGCAATGGCTTTAATCCTTTATGGGTCTATATAAATTCCATATTTTATTACATTGTGTCCTAAATTTTTTTCCTTTTGATACTGCAAACATAATTTTCTTAGGATTAAGAGATATTCCATATAGACTACGTCGTTCATAAAATTTTCAAAGATGTAAGAATTGGTGTTCCCTTAGTTTTGAGTAGTGTTAAATCATCTTTATAATATGCCATGATATTTCCTATCATCTCCTTGAATACATGATACATTTATCTTTGGAATGTTTCTCCAACATTAATTAATCCAAATGGAATTCATATGTAAGCATATGTTCCCCATGGTGTTGTAAAAGTTGTCTTATGTCTATCTTCATCTGCAACCAATACTTGATTTTACCCAGAAAATCCATCCAACATGGACGTTACTACTAAACCAATGACTTGTTGTAATAAAATTTCCATGTTTAGTAGAGGATATTTATCTTTAAGAGAAGATTTGTTGACATCTCGAAAATCGACACATAATCAAATTTCTCTATTCTTTTTTCTAACTACCATTGGATTAGAGATCCAATAAGAATGCTTGAAAAAATAAATTATTCCTGCCCTTTCTATCTTTTCAAGATCCAATTTAACTAAAGGATTTAGTTTAGGATTGATTATCCTTGGCTTTTGTCTGATTGGTTTTGTTCCTTCCTTTAGAGGTATGATATGTTGGATGATACTTTTATCATATTCTTTGATATCAACATATGTCCATGCAAAAATATCATAAAATTCTCTGAAGAGTTGGACATACTGGTTAATCTCATCCTTGGTACAGGTACTACCCAAGTTAAAAAAATTGGGTTCTCCGGGGTTCCAATATTTGCTTTCTGAGTTTCTTGAACCCTTCTGAGTGATAACTCTTCTCTTGGCTTGTTCCTCATGATTTGATCATCTCGAGTAAACAATAACTCTAAGAGAACCAAATCCTTTCAATAACTTCTATGATTGAGATATTTGGAATTTTGATCTTCTGTATACTCTTCCTCATCATCATTTTTCCTTACAAGAAACTCAACAATATGTTCTTTGTTCTCAAAAAATTTCAAAAAACATTGGTTGTTTAGGACTGATGGTAGAAAAATGACCTTCGCTTAGAATGAATTGTTTGATATTTCTGGATTAAAACGTGAAGCTGATACTTCCATTGAATCATCCCTTTGGTTTTTCTCTCTTTTAATGAATTATGTGTTAAAAGAGTTGAATATTTGGATGAGGTCCCAAACTCTTTTAGCATAAGCCTTCAACCTTTCCTTCTTGGTATTATATTTTTTCTAGACCTGGTTAATGACCAAGTCTTAGTCTCCTATAACCATGAGATCAATAATTTCCATCTGATGAGCAAGAGTTAATCCTTGGATCAAAGCTTCATATTCTGCCTAATTATTTGTACACTCAAATTTTAATCGAAATGCATGAGGATGCAATTCCACTTAGGATTTTAAAAAACCATATCTTCTCTAGATCTATATTTTGAGGAACCTCCATCAAATAAAATTTTCCAAAATCCTTGGAATGGGGTTTGATCATTATATTCAATCTTGATATCATCTTCACACAAAATGGTATAATTTCCATGACCAACATCAATGTAATATACCACCGCTTCAATGTGTTTCTTTTTTAATAGAAGAGGATTTTTATGTTCACGAGGTACCTTGGTGAGTCCTCCATATTTATTTGGAAACATCATACAAATCCCAACATTCATTGTGTATCCTCCCAAGGGAAAACACCACTCTCTTCCTAGTACAACACCATATGTTGTAGGTAAGTCTACCAAAATTATAGTAAATACTATTGTGTCATTAGGTGCAAATATTATCCATGCACATAAATATTTGATTTCTACATATGCTAGGACCTTTCTTGAATCAAATGCATAGATACTTTATCTCTTTTCATAACACTTAGTGCATTCCCAAACAATTTATTGCATTATGGAAAGAGGAATGATATTATTGGTAGCACCACCATCTACCATGAAATTCTGCAATATCAACTTGGGTGTCTCCAAAGATATATAAAAATGAGGGACTCTTCCTCTCACTCTTGCAAAAGGAGCATAACATTGTTGTTGATTGTTGATGATTGTTGATGATTGTTTCCTCTACTCTCGCAACAATCTTGTCTCCATTTTCTAATACTTTGAGTAAATTTCCTTTTGTTAGGGAATCTCCACCACTTTAAAAAATGGAAGGGTAATCTACAATTTTTCCAAGTCATCAATAATATTATAAGTAATCTTGGAAGAAATTTCTCTTTCATTACTTTCTAAGAATTTTTCCCCACATTATTTTCTGGAATGGAATGGTGACCTTTAGATCTTTTTCCTTTTTGACTTATGGAGGAACATGATTTCTTCCTTGAAACTTATTCAATTGATCCCTTGTTTGGACCACATTATCTTGTTCCTTGTTTAAAAATTCCTCTTCTTCAGTTACCAAGTATCCTTCTGAAAATGGCATTGTATCATCTTCCATATCATCGGATTTAATAATTCCACCAAGTGCATCATTACTGACCTATGGTAGATCCATAAATTGATATTCATATTCGAGAATTCATCATTTCTTTCATCCATTACAACAAAATTAGGATTTTGAAACTGGGGATCTCTAGGCCTAGGATTTTCAACATTTTGATTTCTTTCTGGATGGTCCCTAAATCCATATGTGAGCGCTCCAATATTTTGGTGCTATTATTGTGGTATTTTCTCTTCAACTCTCCTTAATCGAATTATCTCATTTTGTATATGTCTAGCAACTTTATTCAACTGTGCAATGTTTTCATCTTGATTTCCATGATTAGGTTCATTTTGGATAGGAAAGGATCAAACATTTGGTGGTTGAACATAAAAAATTCCTCTTGCAACTGCTCTATCATCTGTATTTAGAACTAGTGTGGACGTGATCTGATCTGAAACTACAAGGGACATCATTTGTCATTGCACTCTTCCTAAAATAATCAGTATATGCATTTCTCTCCAACATATAATCCTCCATTTTTTGTTCTTTTCTCATAGCCTCATCTAATGTAGCAATTCAGACAGATTTGATTACATATTTTACATTTGCAGGCATTGAATTTTTTAAACATTCTAAAATGATAGGGTCATTATGGTGTTGATTCTCTAATATTTATTGTAAAGTTCTAAAAAATCATAGATTAAAATATATGATATTTTCATTCTTCTTGAAATGAATCTGTAATACCCATGCCTCCCCCATATTTTAAATATAATTATGTTATTGCTAAGATACTATGGATAGATATATTATGTGTGTATTTTAGAAAATGATGAACCTTTTCTAACGAAGGTAATGTAAATATTTTTTTAATTAAATAAAAAGGAAATTATTGAATAATTGTTAAAGGTGTTGACAATACATATTATGTTTCCATGAGAGGGAATGGTGAGGGAAACCAATAACAGTTGATATGACCCCTTCCAAGCCAATACTCTTTTGGATTTAAAAATGTTCATACCCAGAGTAGTCCTCTATCCTAGAGAATTTATTTACCATTCAATCTGGTAGTTGAAAAGTCCTCCTCATAAATCAATGAGAGAATGGGAAAAGTGCCCATCTAGAAATTTATGATCTGACCTATGAATAGGGGGATTTTACCCATAAAATATTTCTATAGAAGGAAAGAAAAAGAGTAAAATCATGGGTAGAGAGAAGATGACACACATGAATGGGTCTGGGGACCAATTATGAAGAAGGAGAGTGTGTGAATCTCTCTGGTTCTGAAGAGAAATGAGAAAATATAGTGTTCTAAGTACATGAACTGTTGGTCAGTGTCTTCTAATCAAGATGATAAATGAGGCTATAGATAATTTGAGTGATTGAGTGAGAAATCACAACATGCCCCCTTTATTGGTGGATTGAAGATTACATTTCCAGGTTCCTATGGGAGAAGGAGAATAACCTTCATCCCTTGTTGATTATTGAGCAAAAGAAGAGCTCTCTCTCTCATGGCATCATACTCTGGCTAGAGGGTGGCCAGCTGTGATAACACTAGGAGTAGTTTTTCCTATGGTTGGGTGGAAAGTGGTACACCCTTCAACAATTACAACTTTTTCCATGTTTTATAAATGTTTATCTTTGCAAAATATCTGCAATGTTAAGTTCATAAATATTTATAGAATGTGTTTTAGAGCAATGTAGATTCCATTCTCTGTTTAAGAGGCCTGAGAAATTTAGGTGTAATCATGAAAATGTTACAGATGGATATATTTGGTCAATAACCTCACTTCTTGACTGCTTGTGTTTTAAAAAGGAGTGTTGTGAGTGAATGTTATGGTTGATTGAGTGTTCACAGTCTATTTCATGTATTAGTGGTGATGAATGGACAATTAGAATCTCCACAGAACATCTAAAAAGGAAAGAGGTTTGATTTTTGTATAAGAATGTTTTATTCTAAGTCTTCCTAAAAATTTTATACTAGAAATTTAGAATATACTAGATCTATGTTTGGGACTTAGGATAATAGCTTAGATATTTAAGAGAGGAAAAATATTCCAAAATTTAATAGTAAGGAAGGAATGAGAAATGCAAACCCAATTTCTTAATTTAAAATAAAATGAATTTGAATCATTGTGATTAATTAAGTTACATTAGAATTTGGTAAGAAAGAAATACAAAGTAAATTAATGTCCAAAAGGGAAATATTTGGAAATAGTAGTTATTCATTGAAAATAGCAAAGAAGTGCATGAAATTAGGAAGACAGTAAATTCTAGTAGAAACACAATTTTACCATGGAAAGTTTTATAGAATTTTTTTGTTCTGGAAAATAATTTAAACAAATAAATTGCATGAGTTTGTATATATATATATATATATATATATATATATATATATATATATATATATATATATATAATCAACTTTTGAATGTATGGTAAAGCCTGGTAACCCCTGGTAAATCCCCAAAGTTACCAACTAAATGTGTTAATAATTGAATAACAAGGTGAGAAAGCCATATATTAAACACTACAACCTCTTGTCTGGTGCGTGGGTAATGGGAAGCTTGAAATTTTCCTCTTATGTGAAAAGAAAAAAACTTTTCCAAGTTTTCCCCATTTTTTAACAATCTTGCCTCCACCGAAGACGCTCTACACTCCTATAGGAGTTTGCAATAATATATTTTATTATTATTAAAATTTAAGACCTGGAAAATATAAATCATCCTTCTAAGGTATAAATATTAATGGTAAAAACCCCTTCTTTAGATCCGGGTTGTCATAGTCAAGAGATAGGAACGCATGATTTGAGCGAGAAAAGCTCAAAGTGTGATGGCTTAAGTACTACAAGGTTACATATATTTAAATAAATATTAAATTCTTTTTTCCAGAGTCTGGCCGTTAGAGAGATGAGATGGGCACACACGATTAGAGTTTTAAGATTTCAGAGTGTGATGGCCTAAGTGTTAGAAGGTTATAAATATATTATAATATTAATAACTTTCCTTTCGAAGTTTGGCTATCGTATAAACAAGAGGGGAAAGTATGATTTGAGCGTGAAGATATCGGAGTGGGATGGTCGAAGATATTTTAATGTTAAATAATAAATATTTATATTAAGTCCCTGTCGGATCTTGGTCATCAGAGTAAAGATAAGGGAGTGAATGTTCAGAGTACAATGACCTATGGTGATATAAATACTAAATATTATGATATTAAATATTTATGTTAAGTCCCTTTTGGAGCTTGGTTGTCTGAGTAAAAATAAGGGAGTGAATGTTTGGAGTACGATGGTCTATGGTGTTATAAATGCTAAATATTATAATATAAAACATTAATATCCAATCCCTTTCAGAGCTTGGCCATCGGAGAAAAGAGAAAGGAGCACATGATTTGAGTGCAAAATATCGGGGTCTGAGAGCCTCAATTATTACAATATTAAACACTAGTGTTGCACCCCCCCCAACAAATTACGTAAGATTAACAAGCCACATGGTACGTTCGGGGTCTGAAATCCTAACGTGATGTACTATATTAATATTAATATATTAATATATATATATATATATATATATATATATATATAT
>CBVK0100247302.1:0-14909 GCA_900067695.1 Picea abies | reverse complement strand
ATGCATCCTTAAATTTTAAAAGGTATCTGTAAGAGAAAGAATTCCAAGGGCGGGCTTGAAGGTAGTGTACCCCAACCTATGGGTGGTTGGGTATGTTACAACTCCACTCCCTTGACATTAATGAAGCCTCATGTGAGTGATAGTATGTTCTTCACACATTATGCTAAATTTCAGTCAACAAGGAGATAGGAATTTAGTACCACTACCCCACCCTTTGTTTTCTATGACACTTTTGATGATGGGTACACTCTTGAATGATACTTTGGATGGGAGGTTGATTGCACATGGGCTAATTATTTGGTTCTATCTAGAAATGTCTACTATTGGCATGTTTTCTTCTCGTATAGTTCATGATAGTGTGTTCATAGAGGTAGTGAAGGGTGGAGTCGTGCTCTTTTGTGCATAGGCCCAACTTTGGTGGCACTTAGATCCTACTATAGTTATTAGGATTTGGATCAAACCCTCCTAATTGATCATTATGGCACATTGTCATTGTTGTTATAAGTGATGTGTTTTATGCAATCCGAGGGAGGTTCAAAGAGGGTTGTAGGGGTGTGGAAAGAGATTATAGAGGTCAATTATAGTGTTGTGAGCTCCACCACTGTGAAGTTGAAATTGCCACTTATCTATTGGTATTTGGGAGTCAAATAAATAATTTCAGTCCTTCATGTAGATTTCTCACAGGAAACAATTGGAGTTGGATTTGTAGCTAAGTTCATTGAAATCATTGGTTGATAGAATTGTGATTCATCTTAGTTTTCCTTAGGTTGTTATATTGTCTCATGTCTCTTTAGCCTCCATTCCAATTAGTGATGTGTTGTTTGGTGAACCCCTTTTCAAAAGCATTGGGATATTAGCCACAACGAGCAACACCACTTTGGTTGCAGGGAATAATTTGGATGCACCTGTTCCCATGGACCAATCAGATGAGTACATGTCAACTATGGAGGAAGCTATGGAAGCCTAAGTGGATTTGAACACTGCTACCACTTTAGGGCATAATTTTTAGTTTAATTTCTTTGAATTTCTATGTATTGTTGTTTAGTTTTATTATTAGCACATTTGTAAGGAAATTTACTTTCCAAGGCTATTTGGAATGGATTAGTTTCGAGATAGAAGTTTCTGGACTTGGCTATGCCTATTTTTTCTCAAAGGCTACAATGAGTTTTTAAAACTTTTATATTATGCTACTATCTAGTTTGACTGCAACTCTCTCTAACACAAAATAGAATAGTTACTATTAAAAAAAATCCATGCTAAAGGAATGTTGGGAAGTTTGGTGTGACTCACACATGTGAAGTTATAGTACCTTCCATAGGATGTAATCTGCATTTCAATTTCATGTTAAAATGTTTTGACAATGTATTAATTTGCTTCCTCAACAAAAAATTGTGCATTCATTTCCAAAGTTGGAGAAAAACTTCAATATTAAATTAAATATTTTTCATAATTTTGAAAATTAGTTGTTTCATATTTTCATTGGTCAAAATCAATTATGATTTGACATAAATTCATTATCTCCTCATTTCAATTATGTGGACTAATTTTTTTTTTTAAACATAAACTTATACATTGCCAAATTGCATTTCCACCTAGTATAACAAAGAGTCCAAGTGTCCACCTATACATCAACAAAGAACACATAAACCCCTAAACTTGTCTCCAAAACTGCATTGACACCGACATTTGTCTTTTCAACAATGGACACAATGACCACAACATTTCCTTGTAAATTCTAAGACCAACATCTTATACTCACAACTCTTTGTCCAATAAGGATTCATATCTAATACTTAACCGACAAAATTAGTAGAGCATGAACAATATTCAAAGAAATGAAATGTGGAAAAAAATACAAGAGAAAATAAGATTGAACCTATAGAATATATCCCTTGTATTAAAGATCTCCAATAGAGTGATCAATGTTCAAAATCCTCTTCAAGGGAGAAACCCCCTATGTGTAGAGCTCCAAGTACAACAACAACACTTCACTAAATATATCCTATCCTTCTAGCTCTATAAATAACTTTATGATAGCAAATACCCTAAATCAAGAGGATTCTTTTTATTTCAAGTAACTACCTTGTAACTATCTAATGGGAATTGTTCAAATAATATGGCATCATACATCGATTAACTAACTACTAATTACCCAAAGTAGGGAGGTTAGGGTAGGACCCTAACATGCTTTCCCCCTTCAAAATAAATGTTGTCCTCAAGGGTATAGATGTGAAAATAATTGTAAAATATGTATTGGTTCCCAAGTGGCATATTCTGGTTGCATATCCTTCCACTAAATAAAAAATTCTCAGATGGTGAGATGGCATAGTCGATGGTCTTGGGTGCCCAATATTGATTTTGGATGGAACCAAATGTACCCTTCTTCATCAAGTTTTGTAAATATAGAATAAACACAACATTTTTTCCCACTACCTTCTTCAATAGGATGCATGAAAGACTAGATGGATCTTAGAGTGGGCTAGAAGAGCCAATGTATAGGCAACTTGCCTGATGCACTAGAGGATATGATATGTCCATAGAATTTTGTCATAAGCTTCTGGTGGGATTTGTCTTTCAGACAGGTATACTTATAACGTTGAAGGAAAATAAAAACTTGCTCTCCTTCTATAAAATAATGATCATATCTATGTTTTTTAGCTTTTTGCTTAATGCAATTTTGAGTCATCATCATATTGTCCTTAAGTGTATAGAGAATGGCCTCTCTAGTGTGAAGCATGGAATCTACGACTTGAACCTTGGATGTGCTTGGGAAGTATGAATCTATTGAAGGTTTTTTTTGTCCATATATAACTTCATATGGTGTCACTTTTATAGCACAATGATAAGAAGTATTGTACCACCATTTTGGAAGGGGTAACCATTGTGCCCATTGGTGCTACCTTTTTGAAGAAAATCATCATAAACATATTTTCAAGCATTTGTTGACTACTTTTGTTTGAAGGTGATAATATGTTCTCATGTTCAACTAGGTGCCTTAGGGTTTAAATAATTCCTGCCAAAGTTTTATAGTGAATGTGGGGTCATAGTCTAACACAATGGTAGTGGTCATACCATGTAAATTAAAAATATTATCCATGAAAACTTAGGAAAAAATGGAGGGTGTAAATGGGTGTGGTAGGGAAAAAATGTAATTGTATTTAGAAAGGAGGTCACCAACTAATAGTGGTCATTTTTTTTGGTGGCCACATTTATCCTGGACTCTTCATATTCCCCCCCTTGTTCCTTTGACAAGTGTCACATGTTGATACAAAATTTTGGATGTATTTTTCCATGCCTTCCCAAAAGAATGAGCACTTAATGCATGCATTCATTTTCTAAAAGATAGAATGAACTACAGTTGAAGATGAGTGGAGCTCTTCTAACACCCTTTGTTTTAAAGTAAACTTCTTCACTAGAAATATGCATCCTTTATACTGTAAGGTATCCCACTACCAAGTACTTAGGGATTGGGGTCCTCCTGAAGCCTATGGATGACTTGAACCACCTTGTCATTGGAAAACCATTCTTGGTGGGATTCAAAAAGCCAATCATGTATAGGTAAGGATAGAGAAAAGAGATATCCTTCATCCTCATATTTCCTAGACAAGGCATCAACTACCACATTCTCTTTTGTTTTCTTATATATGTTCTCATAATCATATCCAAACATCTTAGTAACCCACCTGTGTTTCTTACGTGACCTCTATTCGAAAAATACTTTAAACTATGATGATTTGTCTTGATCTGGAAGCACCTCCCAATAAGATATGGGAACCATGCACCAACATCATAAGGATATCCATAATCTCTTTCTCATAGGTGGACTTGAACAAAAAAATTTCACACAATTATTTATTGGTGAATGCTAAAGAACACCCTTCTTGCATCAATATGACTCCAATGCCACATCCACATTCCAAGACAAATGTCTTAGCGAAAGCTAGCACAAATAAGGCTAGGGTAGTACACATGGATTATTTTAAGGTGGAAAATGACTACTTGCTTTCCTTGATCCATACAAAGGCATTCTTCTTGATTAGGGATATTAAGGGGGCTGCAATTCATCCATAATTTTTTACAATTTTTTAGTAGTAACCTATGAGCCCTAAGAAACCCCGTAATATGTTTAAAGTCTCGGGAACAACCAATCCTTCATAGCCTCAATTTTCTTGGGATCCACTCACACCCCATCTTGAATGATTATATGACCCAATATTTCTACCTTGAAAGAACCAAAATAATATTTTGAATGTTTGAGGAATAATTGGTTGTCCTAAGTTTCAAGGATTTATCAACATGAGCAACATGTGTTGCCCATGTTTTGATATAGATCAAAATATCATCAAAGAAAACAAACACAAAATTGTGTAGGAATGGTCAAAAGATCTTATTCACGAGGATCTGAAAAGTTGAGGGAGAATTGCAGGCCAAGGGAATAAATAAAATATTGTAATGAACTTCATGAGTGTGGAAGGTTGTCTCTATAATTTCCACTTCCTTCATCTTGATTTGGTGGTATCCTAAATAAAGGTCTAATTTAGTGAAAAAATTGGTAGCAAGAAGCTCATCCAAGAGATCATCAATAATTGGGATTGGAAATTTTTCTTTGATGGTAAACTTAATGAGAGCATGAAAATACATGCACATGCACCAATTTCCTTCTTTATTTAATACTATGATCACTACTGAGGAATAGGGGCTAGTGATAGGATGAATAACACCTACTTCTAATAGTTCATGGATAATCTTTTCAATTTAATTCTTGTGTGCAAAAGTGTGCTTGTAAGGATGCACATGGGTGGTTGTCTACCTATAATCAATGGAATTCCATGATCATGCTCACCACGTGAAGGTAGTAACCCATAGGGTGTGTCAGACACTCGTTGATGTTTATTTAGTATTGATTGTAAATCATGATGGATCTCCTGTGGTAGGTGGTTGAAAACTTGGATGGCATGGAATTGGGTAATAATTGTAAAGTGGCATTTCTTCAATATCATTTCCATATGGTGAGACTAATAATTTCAGTGGAGCCAAAATTGATCCCCCTGAGGGTATGTTTCTATCCATCTTTAGTAAATCTTGTGTACAAGTCCTTGAAGTCCATGGTAACCAAGCCCAATGTAAATAGCCATTTTGAACCTAGTACCACATCACAACTACCCATTTCAATAACAAACATGTTATATTTGAGATGATATTCCCCTAGTTGAAGTCACACCTTCTCACACTTGTGATCCATATTATGTTGAGAATGAAATGAAATACAAACTAAAATATAGAAAAGAACACATAAATACAGTGAAACCAACTTCTATTAATAAATAACAGAATATTATAGAACACAAACTCGCTAGAATGGTGGTAGCTTATCTCCAAAGAGAAAGAGATGTTGGATATGCTCATTCATAATAAGAATTACATCACACTCCATTACATGCTCAAAGAAGCTCCTTCACCTTGATTATATATGAGAGAGTGAGAAGAGAATAATTCCCATGATACATGTGGGATAAATTGTTTTAAGTTTACAAAATGACATAGGCATGCAAAACAGTAGGACTTCTCAAGAGGTCACCCATCCTAATACTACTCTATCCCAAGCACACTTAACTATGGATTTCTAATGGGATTTGATGCATTAACTCTATAGGCATGCACATAAGACAATTAAGCAATCATGAGATGATGTATGTAATTAACAAATGGATATCAAATTGCATTACATTCCCCATCAAAAGGGTGAATATCATGGCTTATAAAAACCACAGTCTCGAAAACACTGATTCAGTGAAAAAGGTGGATGGCCACCGAGATCCACCTAGATCAGTCTTCCTGCCTTAGGAAGCAATGGTACCCATTTCATCAAGTTCCCTCAGGATATGGGGAAATTTTTGTTGAATCTGAACCTTGGTGAGCCACTTTCCTTGTTGAAGTGGTTGTCCTTCTTGTACGTAGCATTATCCCATTGAATGATATCATGAACCTATTGTTGGAGGTGTTGGATCCATTCAAAAAATATGGATACATGATCTTCCTTGGTCTGAGTGTGGGAGGAATCCGTCGGTGAAGATGCAATATGAAGAGCTATATCAATGGGGGATAATGGATGGAAACCCATGCACACCTGAAAAGGGGTGTGGCTAATAGAGCTATGAAGGGATCTATTATAGCTATGTTGAACATATGGAAGACTCTCATTCTCTAGAAGGGAGCCTTCATATATTGGACCATTAGGTAAGGGAGCATCAGGCACCGATTCAATGGAATGCTTGACTTGACAATGTAGAGGCACCTTTGTAGGTGCAAAAGTATATTTGTGCTCCTCTACAATCTTGTCGACTTGCTTCTATTGTATAGAAAGGTCTTAGGCCGAGGTTGTAGTGGTCGCAATGACCTTTTTTTCACCTTTTGACCGCATCGTGAAGAGGGAAAAAATTGTGGTTTGAGAGATTGCTTTACGGCATTGTTTTGTTGAGATCAATAAAGTGGTAGTAGTTGGAACTACCTCTGGTACCCTGTAGAGCTAACCTCCTAGAGTAACAATGACACTCCAGGGATAAGACTCATAAACAACGTGATGTTTACACATATAAGGTTATCCTAAAAAAAATCACAAAATTCAAGTGGGGCAACATCACACAACACCTCATCTTTAAAGGGCTTGATGCCATATGAAAGGTGACACTATTGGTTGATGTGAATGTCTCATCCACAACTCAACCATCTGATGGTGTATGGTTGGGGCTGTGGCATTATCGAAAAATTCATTCTTTTGATGACCTTGGCTGAGATCAACTTCTTTTAACTCTTGTTGTCAACAATGAAATGTAGTGGGGTCCCCTTTACCCACATATTTGAGTGGAAGAGGCGCTCCCTGTTGGCACAGGCCTATGGTGGAGAAAAGTCAAGATCAAGAAAAATGCAACAAACGAGGTAGATGGGACCAAGAAGGAGAGCATGCCATATTTTGAGGAAAAGCATCATGCACAGTAGAATTTGCAAAAATCCAGCCCAGATGTGGAAAACCTAGCCATCTTAGGGTTAGGGTTTTTAATGTATTGTAAGGGTTTTTAACCTAATTTTGTAGTATAAATAGAAGAGGTCTAAGGCATATTGAGGTATCTATCGATCAAATTTTAATCCATATCTTTGTGTGAGATATTTGTGTGACTTTTTGCATGAATAAAGTACTTGAAGAACCTTTTTGAGTCTATATTGTTGGTGAGATTTGTGAAGCTCAGACGGAGTCAACATGGAGATGTAGTTGAGGGTCAAGTCACAAGCTGTGGAGCTTGGTGCGATCCTTGTCTGCCTCACTACTCTCTATTATCCTATGATGTAATGCACAAAGCACCTTTTTTATGAATATCAAAGAAGAAGAAGATCTTTGTGGACATAGCCCCAAGGGGGGTGAACCACGGTAAAACTCTGTGTACAATGTGTCTGAATGTCTTTACTATTTTTGTAGTTACGATTGAATGGTTAGATAGATGAATAAATGGTTTTACTTACAAGATGCACTAGAATAGATATGAAGAATAGATGTTATGAATGAATGAGTGGATTTGATGAATATTGTAATAGAATGCATGTTTAAGTAGAAATATAAGTAAAAGGAACATCCCCCAATCCCTTCCATGAATGCAAACACATGCATCCTGCAGTCACCCATAAACCATCTCAAGTGAGACTGTGTTGTCCACTCAATGCGTGGTGTAGCCTTATGGTCTACCAAAAGGGCCGATGGTGGAAAGGGTTTTTTTGGAGAACTAATGTAGAACTTGGGTCAGCCCATACATCCAACAAATGGTTTTGTTTCTAGCTAGAACTCAAAAGGAGAGTCAAGAAGTGAATTGGTAAAGAATATGCAATGGTAGAAAGGGATGTTCAAGCCATGGAATTCTATGAAGCAAGAAATTGAAAGATGGTTGGAGACAAATCAACTAGAGTTCGCGTAGAAAGATAATAAGGGTTCCATGTATACACCATGCCAGTACCTGCAGAGGTATGTGTTTACTGATTTGCATGAAGCATATTTTGGTTTTTTTCCAGAGTTATTACAGGAGTGGTTGTTAAGGTTGAAGGATACCCATCCAACTAATCAGATAAGGAAAGTAGTGTGGACTGCTGAAAATATTGCGTAGTTGGAAAGGGTTAATAACAAATTCACATGCGCAGTGGATTTCTGGTTAGACAACATTACTGCGGGATTTATCACTGAGTTTGCAGTAGATACAACGAAGTCATATACTGTTGTAGAGCAGGATTTCTTGAAGGGGCCCAGATGGAGGTACATTAGGTCTCTTTATGTTGGCATATTTATTAGGGGCATAGAAGGCAGAGTATTTGTTTGTCATTGATGGCAAGATCAGCCCAACGATGACGAACAAGAGAAAGTGGCAAGACCAGCAGCGCAACGATGATTGCATGGCAAGATCAGAAGTGTAAACTCCAGGAGTCAAGGAAGAAACTCACGACAGCATCAACTTCCCGGGGTCGTAGCTTTTGCATACGATCTCCGTTTTAGGCATGTGATAGCTCGTTGGAAAGGTATTGTTGAGGAGATTAATTTTGGGGGCTCAATCATGCCTTTAGCTATCATTGAAAACCTCGATCTTGAAAAACCTTCATTTGGACCCTCAGAATGGCCCCGGAAGTTAAAACCTGCTAAAAATAGTAAATTGCCAAAATGGCCAGAATACTGTTTTGAGCCATTTGGAAAAGGTGGGTGGCCACTGATATCCACCTGGATCAGTGGGATATTCATGAACACTATCAAATAGTGTTTCACTGTGATAGGCCATCATATGTCTCTGCTGAGTGAGGACTGTACCGATATAATAGTGAGAGGCATATGTCTCAATCTCAAATGGTTGTTGCGGGTCTGGTAGCGTGAGTACTAGTGCAAAGTAGAGGCAATGTTTTAGATCGTAGAATTATTTTTCTATGATTTGGACCAGGAAAACTCGTATTTAGCTCCACCCTTGGTCACCATACTTAAGGACCAAATGATACGAGAGAATCCCAACACAAACCAACGGTAGAAGTTGGCAAGGCCTAAGAAGATGTAGAGCTCTATCATAGTCTCCAGGGCTAGTTAGTCACAAATGACTTGGATCTTGGTTGGGTCCACATGCACCTAATGTTCATCCACAATGTATCCCAAATATTGAATTCGTTGCATGCCGAATGAACATTTCTCTAGATTGGTGTATAGCTTGTGTTTCCACAAGGTGCTTAAGGCATGTTAGATCTGTTGCATATGTTATGCCTAGGTCTGACTGAATATGAGGATGTCATCCAAATATATGACCACAAAGGAGTTTGTGAACAACCATAAGATATCATCCATCATCCTCATGAATTTCATTGGAGCATTAGTCAAGCCAAAAGGCATGACCAACCATTCAAAAAGGCCTTCTTTAGATTTGAAGTTTGTTTTCCATACATCGATTTGTTCTATCACAACTTGGTGGTAGTCTGACTTTAGATCAATCTCAGAATTTGGCACCCTTAAGTTAATCTAGAATATCTTCAATGCGGGGGATCAGGTATAGGTTCTTGACAATGATCTTGTTTAGGTCTCTATAATTAATACAAAGTTGACATGTCCCATCCTTCTTCTGTACCAACACAATTGGGCTCCCAAAAGGCGAGGAGCTTGGTCGAATGTGGCCCTTGTGGATGAGCTCATGAATCTAACACTTTATTTCCTCATTTCCCAAAAGGGAGGACTTGTATATTGAACTATTGGGTAGGGGCGCTCTAGGTATCAAGTCAATGGAATGTTTGACCTGACAGTGTAGAGACACCCCTATAGGTGAAGTGAAGATATCTCTATATTATGCTACAACCTTGTCCACTTTCTTCTATTTTGTAGAGAGTTCATATGCAGAGCTTGTGGAAGACGTAGTGACCTTTTGTTCACCTTCTGAATGGACCATGTAAAGGAAAAACTTTGCAATCTGGCAGATCACCTTCTAACACTGTTTTGTTAAGATTTATGAAATTGCAGTAGTCAGAACTACCTCTAATACCCTGTAGGGATGACCTCCCCACGTAACAATGACACTACAGGGTCAGGACTCATAAACAACATGACACTTCCACTTATAAGGTTGTCCTAAAATAACATCACAAACTTCAAGCTGGGTAACATCACACAATACCTCATCTTTGAAGGGCTTGATTTCATAGGACATGCGACATTGTTGGCTAACGTGAATGTATCGTCCTTGGCTCAACCAACTAATGGTGTATGGATGAGGGTGTGCCATTCTCAACATCTTCATTCTCTTAATGACCTCGGCTAAGATCATGTTCTTCTAGCTCCCACTGTCAACAATGAAATGTAGTGGGGTCCCCTTCACCCACATATGTGAATGGAAGAGGTGCTCCCCCTCCTCAAGCTCCTCCAACTTGTCTGGTTGGATATTTTTGGTTATGATGGTAGCACTCAATTATGCATCAATGATATGCTTTCCCTATTCTAAATTAGAATCTCAGTTAGGGTCCAAATCCTTTTCTTTAATCTTGGCCAACAATGATTAATTCGAGCGACATTCATTAGTGTTGTGCCAGGGGATTTTGTGGAACTCACACTACTTTCCAGTGTCCGTCTTCATCTTCCTATTACCCTTCTTTTCATATGGCTTGGAATGAATCTTCTGCTCCACTGTTTTTCTTTTCTGTCACCATCGAGGGTTTCTTGGGCGTGTGAGAGTGATTTTCCTCAAGAGAGACAAGCTTGAGACCCAATTGGCTATTCTCGGACCTCGTCGGGGACATGCGCTAAAAAATTATCAAGAGCATCCTGCTCTGATACCACTGATCCATATTATTTTAGGAACGAAATGTAAGCAGAGAAATTACAATGAAATACTCATGAAAATTGCCAGAAACAGAGAAATATAGCAATAATTGATTTCTATTAATGAAAGAATTGTAAAGAGATTGTAAAAATACAGAGTGCAAGACTCGTTAGAATGGTGGCAGCTCTATCTCTGAGAAGAGATGTGAGGACTACGCTCATTCATAAGAAGATGATTGCAATGAGGCTCTGAAGGCCTTTTTATGATACACATGAATGCCAAAACCCTAGACATCCAAAAACCTAACCCTAGGAGATGAATGCCAAAACCCTAGACATCCAAAAACCTAACCCTAGGAGGTGAAATGCCAAAAGTCATGTGGGCCCCTATGGGTAAGTTGGTACCTCAAACTCTCAGGGTCGTAAATTTTTCATACGACCTCTCTTTTAGGAATGTGATAGCCCATTGGAAAGGTCTTTCAGAGAACTACACATTATGCCATCAAACTCTGACTCCATCTAAATTTTGACTATGGCGAGCCAAAAAAACATTGTTAGGGATCCAAAATAGCCCTGGAAGTACAGCAAGATGTGCTGACATGGAAACATACAAATTAATCTAGTTGGATTAGGTGAGAGGCCACCAGTATCCACCTGGAAGATGTGTAGGGCTTCAGACAACCCTAGAAGTGTAGAACCCACAATTAAAAAGAAGTATAGAAGAAGGTGATGAACTAAAAACTGACAAGAGGAGCCAGTTGGAATAGGTGGGCGACCACCAATATCCACCTGGATCATCCACTCTATATAACATGGGAAGAATTATACTCACTAGTGTTAGTGTTCCATATTTTTTTGAAGACCCTAAGCATGTGTTGTCACTTTGTAGATAGTGTGGGATCTCGTCTTTGAAGCTATTTTCAACCAACATTTGAGTTCCCAATATGCTTATGCCCCTTTTCAAATTTGGGGTTTCATATTCTTCAGATTTTTTCCATACATATTTGGAAAATTTATACCCTTTCCCTTAGAGGATGTTGATGTTGTATATATATATAGACATACTTTGGCATGGCCTTCTCATTATTGTACTATGAACCACTTTGATGTACTATGACATGGTATCTCCCTTTCTTAGCCATGAATGGATTTATCTAATGTACTTGATTCTCTTCAAGATGATCATGGGAATCCCTAAATCGTGAAATAAGGATGATTATCTTACCTTTTGGTTGTGTTTTCAAGTGGTTTCCTTGTCGTTTATCCGATAAGTGACTTCCTTCATTTTGATGAATAAAAAGCATAATGTATTTAAACCATGTGATGATATTTTAACCCCATATATTAGGGGGCATATGTTATTAGGTGATTTTATATTACATGTATCGAGTAGTCTTACCCCCATAATGCATGTTTACATGGTCTATTTTGGATAGAGACACTAGAATGACATACAATTTGGAAAAATGTTGAATTTAATCCCTCCCATAGAACAATGCTTTTAATACCTCGAAAGTATATCTAACAACACTAATATTGAGCCATTATAAGTGCTACCTTTGTAGATGGGGTAAAATTTTGTCATTGTCACTCCAAGGTTGATCTTGTCGAAGTTCATGACTTGGGGAGTGTCTATTCCATTAATATTTAGTGAAACTCAATCTAGAATGCGGGGCATTGCTTCATAGAAAAAACTTAGGAAGGAACCATAAGGATATATGAGGACCTCCTTCACACTTGATTAAATATTCTTTTTGCAATGAAATTATGATGGTGTGAAAGATAGATATTATATATCTCTTTTAATCATTGAAAAGGTTTCCCAATTTTCAACCTTTCTTCGATTGGCCCAATTTTCTTGTGAAGATTGAGGAGAACATGATTGTTGAAGACAATGAATAATTGTAGACTATACAAAGACACTTCAAAGGAATGAAGCATAAGGAGAAAGGACTTGGAGACATGTTTCCATTGCAAAGGTATGGATCCAATAGATGTAATATTTTATTCTTATTAATAGAATCTCCTTTCTCCCCCCACGCACATACCCTCCCTATTTTAATTTTGTTGACTTAATGTTGTTTACATGCTTTGATCTCATTAGTATCCAAAATAGATTATAATATTTCCATTTCATTTAGTTAGAAATATATCTAGGGTTTGTATCATAAGGTAGAGACAATTCTTTTTGGTATTCTATCATAAGGTAGAGACAATTCCTTTTGGTATTGTGCATAGGTTTCTTGGAGCAAGTTATTCTCCTCCACCTACTCCTCCGACTGTACCATGACTTGAACGGAATTTCAATGGTAACACAAGTTACATGATTTTCATCCTCTCCTCTTCCAAATTTTATCCTAAATATTGTGTGTTTGGACAAGTAAAACTTTTATTTTCTTGTTGTCTATAGTTGGCATATTAATCTTCCTATGAGGATCTAGTAGTACACCTTATAAAAAAAATCCTGTAAATAATACATGTTATCAAACATCACTCACTATGAAAAAAATTCCATATTTAATTCAAATTCATTTTTGGGTATTATCCCTAAACCATGCCCTTTATTGACTTACTTGTCCACCCAATAAAAATTAAATCATGACCTCTACTCCATCCACCCTTTCAAAAAATTACCCTTTGTTGACTTATTTTCACTTAATCATTTAGTATTGACCTCCAAAACCCTTATTATCTTGAATTTCATGTTACATACATCAATCCTCATGATGTCTCGTGTTAAGTTCACTTCACTCATTAGAGTTCTTAGTATTGACCTCTAATTTGATGAAATACTTAACTCCATTGACTTTGGGATATCGCTCTTGAAACACATATTTAAGTGGCCCCTATAATGAAAATATTTTGAGTTATAGGATCCATTGAAAATAAAAATAAAAATCTCACTTATAAATAATTATGAACTTAAGAACAATACTAGGAAGATTGAACACAATAAAAATGTAATGAAATTTTCTTTTGGTTGTGAAAGAAGGTTGGTCAAACATGGATACTCTTATATCAAGGATGGGTATTAGTCCAAAAAAAAGAAATTATGTATGGGTACTTTGCATGGATTTGTTCTTCAAGGAGGTTGTCACGGTCGACAAAGACATGGCTAAGCATTCATCAATGGTAGGGTGATCATGAGAAGACCATTGACATGAAGGTGAACAACGTGGTAATTTTTTAAGTAAAAAATTACCACGTTGTTCTTGTTCACCTTCATTGGTGGTTTTCACGTAAAAAATTACTCTCATGATCAATGTTCCTCTCATTGACAATACAATGGTCGACAAGGTGATCATTTATGAAATATATGCCAATGGGATATAGACAAATGTAATGAGATTAATGAGTAAATATTATTTTTAATTGGATGATATTGTCTGTGTGTCTCTTTAATTCCTTTATTTATTCTCAATAGATAGTTGTGTGGTTGCTCCTTTATCTATTCTCCATAGATAGTTGTGTGGTTGCTCTAAATTGTAGGTTGAGTTCCCACAGAAAGATCTTATCTTGAGTTCACATTGGACCCCGTGCAGTTTTTTACCCAATGTCCTCGGATATTTTTGAAATAACTTTGCATGCATCCTCTCTTAAAAGTGTATACCATGTTATACATAAACATCGTGACTATCTCCATGAGATTATAATCCTTAGATATAGAAGATACACATTATTCTGCAATATAAAAGTATGATATTCTAGTTTAATATCTACAAATATTGTGTCAAATATAGGTTCTTTATTGATAATGCTTTATTGTATATCATCTTTATTATATCCAAATATATGATCCTCTTCATCTTTTATTAATAAGAGAAGAAATAAAATATTTAACAACTTTAGAATATTATATTTAAATATACGATCCTCTTCATGTTTTATTAATAAGAGAAGAAATAAAATATTTAACAACTTTAGAATGATTGTTACTTGTCTTACAAAACTTGGCCATGTGTATTTAAGGAAGGGGAGAGGACATGACTAGAACATAAAGAAAGGGGTAAAGGGGGAGAGAGAGGAAGAGGGGGAGAGAGAGGAAGAGGGGGAGACATAAAACAAGTGATCACGTGAGTGAGCAAGGGAGAGAGGG
>CBVK0100247300.1:0-16876 GCA_900067695.1 Picea abies | reverse complement strand
TACACAAGAAACAGCTACGGCTGAAACACAAGAACCAGCCATAGCTGCTACACAAGAAACAGCTACGGCTGAAACACAAGAACCAGCTGCTGATATTGAAATTGAGATACAGGAATTAGAGGTCCAGGGTGCTGCAAAATTAATTTTCTTACATCAAGAAGCTGAAACACAAGAATTAGCTACCATTCCTGTAGTTGCTCCACAACAACCAGCTAGTAAGGTCATGACTGCCACACAAGAACCAGTCATCCCTCAACCTAAACCAACAATGGCCTATGTCTTGCAGGAAAACGAGTTTTTAAAGTCTGAACTGGAAGCATATAAGGGAGAATTAGCTAGGGCAAAGGAAGCATATGAAAAGGAACTAAATTTGTACACCTTAGCTCGTACAACAACCTTGTCAGAAGGGACCACAGAGAGCCTGTGTAAAGAATATATGTGTTGTCAATGTGGGGATATTTACTATCAAGCAGGATATAAGATAATTCAAGTCCCAGTGACAGGAACACCCCCTACTCCTTCAACTTTTGTAGTCAAGGAAGAACCTGGTGAAACACAAGAACCAGCAGGTCCTCCCAAGATCAAGATTGAGCCCTGCATTGCAACAAAAGAAGCCCCTACCTTTGTCAACAAAGTTGTACAAACAATGCCTATGGAGGAATTTACACCTCCCAGCCAGATCAATCTCCCCACTTTTATGGAACAATCTACTCATACCTTACCTCATTCCACTACTTGCAACGCTGAAACACAGACTCGGCTATGGGATGAGCAGGCAGCAATACAAAAATGGAAGAAAGAGTATGCTGAAACACAGGCCAAAAGCCTGCAAGTGCAGAGACAAATCTAGATAAATCATACTTACTCAAATTGGGAAGCATTAGAATAGACATGCCAGGAAGCTCGTGACCTTAAGAAGCAGAACAAAGAATTGAAAGGCAGATTGGCCCTGGTATTTGATTTGGTACAAAAGCTATTGGCCACAAGAAAGCCATCTTGCAACTACTCCTTATTCCTTATGGAGCGACTCACATGGTTTCAGATCAAATCAATTATAGAAGGTAAACCCCATGCAGTACTACACCCAGCAGATTTTGTCAAAACTTTTGTCGTAGCCTCTACTAGGGATCGGCACCTCCTCTGTGAGGCATACTTTCATAACGAGGCCATTCCCGAGAACAAGTTGTTGAACCTTAATCCCCTTGTCGGGGACATCCAAATTAGAGCGTTTACCTTTTTTCTCCACAATCAAATTTTGTGGCAAGATGACTTTTTGGCTGCCAAGCACAATGAAGATAATCACCTCCTCTGGATAAGACCAGAACCACAGAAGGCAGCCACCTTTGTCACAAAATATTATGAGTTCTTAAAGAAACCAGGTATGACTGAACATGTTCAACAGCTACAATCAATAGTGCTCCAGGATTGTCAGCACATCATCAGATCCATAGAGATTCCTGCCCTCCAGGCAAATAACCTGTTTTGGCAGCATCCACTGAGAAGAGACAAGAACACAATCCTTTTAGCCCCACCAACCTTGAGGTAACAATTTCCAGGGTACCTAACTACATCCAGTGTGTTCAGCAATGTGCTGAAAACTGGATAGGGTACCGGTTTTATTTTCCTATCCTCTGGTTACCAATAGAAAGGTATCAAATCAATTATAAGTTTCCTAAGAAGACAGAAACAGCAGCATGGAAAAGATTACAGCAGGTCCAAGGGTTCAGAACTCCAACGAACAGTACTCCTAGAGCTACTACTTGAGTAACTTACACGCTCAGAGTCGGTATCCAGACTCTGATTCAGAGTGACGTTGCCTGAGGACATGCAACACCTTGAGTTGGAGGGGATGTTAGGACCACACAATGTACCTTTTTGCCTATACTTTTTGCCACTATTACACTCTTGATCACCCACATTTAAACTCATACTATCACTTTATCTGATCATTCCAAAGGTATACAACATCCCTTCTCATTACTATACGTTTAATCTGTTTTACATAATATTTTACATCACTCTCGTACTTAACCATTGATTAGAAATGTATAAGTGTTGAAACAGTTCAAACTGCAGATTAGCATTTGAGGCCTGATGCTGAAACACAGAACTATTACACAGTCCAGGGTTGCAGATGCTGAAACACAGAGCTATTACACAGTCTAGGGTCACAGATGCTGAAACACAGAGTTGTTACACAGTCCAGGGCCGCAGATGTTGAAACACAGAACTGTTACACAGTCCAGGGTCGCAGATGCTGAAACATAGAGGAAGTCGTTACACAGCCCAGGATCGACGATGCTGAACACAAAGGAAGTTGTTACACAGTCAGCGGTCAACAGCAACTCTACAATAGTCGCACGTGAGCCAAGCACCAACCATCGCTTCTACATGGGAATGATGAAACTGTCAAGAGCGCAAATCCCGTGGCTGAAACAGCCCGCGATTTGCGATGCTGAAACAGCATCAGCAACAATGAGAAGGAATTGTTACTCCAGCCATAACAGCAACACCTCATTCAGTACTTGTAATAGCATTTTGTTGTGCGAGACTAGGACATCCTATTCTGGTTTAGAAAGTCGATCTGACTAAGAATAGGACTCAGATATACATTGTAATTTTTGATCAATTGTATCGAAGGGGGTTCCCTCTTTAAATAAGAGGAAACCATCATTCGAGGGATCCAAGTTTTTATGTATTAAGAAAGCTTCAGAGAGAGGGGCGTACTTCATTTCCAGATTGTAATATGATACTTTGATAGATGAATAAAAGACTGTTTTGAACATCCTCCTCTAGCCTTTTCATTTCAGGGGAATCTTGTGAGAAGGGAGGGCCCACCTTCTTCACAAGATTCACCCGTTAGTTTTATAGTGTGTTAGTGTAATTTATGTTTATGCCTTGATTAACTTCTGTCTTGCTGAAACACTACTTTTAATGAATTCTGCTTTGTTGAAACACTACTGAACTCTGTCTTGTTAGGAACTTTATTTTATTGAGTGTTACACTATTTTCACAATCATTTTAATTGGCAATCTTGTGTGAATATTTTATAAGGTTTGCTAATCAGAGACTGGGTTAAGGGTCCCTGCTAAATGGGAGGGATTAGAAGGTCCTGTTCTTTGTAGAATTAGTTAGCTTTCAGTTGTTTTTATAAGGTTTTCTAATCAGAGACTGGGTTAAGGGTCACTGCTAAATGGGAGGGATTAGAAGGTCCTGTTCTCTGTAGAATTAGTTAGCTTTCAGTTGTTTTTATAAGGTTTGTTAATCAGAGACTGGGTTAAGTAATCAGAGACTGGGTTAAGGGTCCCTGCTAAATGGGAGGGATTAGAAGGTCCTGTTCTCTGTAGAATTAGTTAGCTTTCAGTTGTTTTCATAAGGTTTTCTAATCAGAGACTGGGTTAAGGGTCCCTGCTAAATGGGAGGGATTAGAAGGTCCTGTTCTCTGTAGAATTAGTTAGCTTTCAGTTGTTTTCACAAGCGTGCTAATCAGAGACTGGGTTAAGGGTCCCTCCTAAATGGGAGGGATTAGAAGGTCCTATTCTCTGTAGAATTAGTTAGCTTTCATGTTTTCGCAAGTGTGTTAATCAGAGACTGGGTTAAGGGTCCCTGCTAAATGGGAGGGATTAGAAGGTCATGTTCTCTGTTAGATAGAGTTAGTCTTCTACACATTGATGCTTTCATGAAAGTGTGTTAATCAAAACAAGGTACTGGAATTCCTGCTTGGGAACAGGGTCCTGTTCTCTGGTTACAGAATAGTTGTTCTTTCCTGTTGCAGTTGTTATTTTAATGTAATCCAGGTTTTTTAGATTAATCATCTCTTTAATCTCTGCAATAGGTAGGTTGCTTTCCTGTAATTCAAGTCAAAACTTCAGTTTATTCAAGGCAAGTGTGATTAATATATAGTTTCATTTACTACAACTCTAAGTTGCTTTTGGAATTGAGCATATATAGTGCGTGGTTATCTTTGAAATAAACAGACTTCCCTGGGTTGACAATTTATGTAGCACTTGATTGTTTGAATTAATTAAGCAATTATAGTGACCAACAACAGGTTCATCGTATCTAGGCGCCATTTGTCCAAAACTTGTTGGGATGTACTCGTCTCCACCTGAGATTTTATTTTAACTTAGCGATCTCCTCCTTTAAAGTATCCAACCAGGTCGGTTGATTCTCTCCAACACTTTTAGTCGTTTCAGCTACAATTTCTTTCTTCTGTCATTTGCTTCGTTTCTTTTTTACAACTCGCCTGTTGATGACTAGATCCCTCATAATGGGATTTAGCTTGACTTCCAATCCTGAGTCTGTAGAAGGTTATGTGTGGAATTTAGTCTCCAATATACGTGCAATTACTCTTTCCTTCCTGCTCGTAGGTAAATCTGCCATGTTGCTTGAATGATCAGTTTCACCGAATACAGCTTGGTCCATGTATCCCAATTTCGTGGACACCGAAACGTTCTTACAGAAATCAGAGAGTTGAGCGAATTGGAGATTACTTCGCTTATGGATGAAATGTTGCCTTCATACTTGAGAATCAGTAATTATAGAGTTCCAATCATGAATTCCTAACAGGTACGTTGATTTACCCTGCTTGGCCAATCCATTTCAAATGATTAGCTTTCGAGTTCGTTATATGGTGGCGTTCACTTGACATTATATGGTTGTGAAGTACCAAACGAGTGAAATGGGGTGATTTCGACTAGCCACCACTGGCACCCCACGAGTGTTTGATTTGACGTATAGGAACATGTGGCATCGGGGCTTTGGTGAAAGTGGTTTCAGGCAACCCGCCTTTCGCCCCAATGTATTTCTAGAGGCAATGTGCGTCCATTTTAAAAACCACAATGGTTTCCCCGGTCCGCCTTTACATGGTTAAGTCCCATGCAAGTTTACCGCCTGATATGGGCTCCAACTATTCATCTGGGTCATTTTATAATCGACGGCCTATCAAGTTATACCTTTTGCGCCTCCACTATATTTGTCTGTACGCTGCCAAACATGTTCTAATCCTCTAAATTATCAATTCTCCAAACTATCAAGCTTCCGCGACGATGTATCTATTGCTAAACTCCTGAGACTTAAATCTTGTCTGAAAATTGTTACATTGATAACATAGGATCCAACTAGGGATGTTATCCTCCCTATGAGGTAGCAAAGAACTTGTAGACCTAGTGCCTGATCCATTGGGCCGATCCCAAAACATGTGTGTGTACCCTACTCCTACCATATCACTAGTGTCTGCTAAAGTATAAACTCTGCACGCTTCTCTCAACTGGATACCGAACACTGAATATACTATTGAAACTGACTATACACAATACTGGAAATATAAACTAAAAAATGCTTGTCCAACAAGCTTATTCGTACGTTCCTACCTACCCTAAAACGCTAAAATGAATACTCAATCAAGTGAAATCAAAATGTCAATGCAACCATGAAAGAATTTTATCCACTATTTGTCTACTTTGCACAAGCTTACTCCGGATCCATCTTACTGCTAATTCATTCAGCATTACATCCATAAATCCAAATCTCAAAAAATTAAAGACATTTGTATTGTTCATTTCTTCCAATAGGATTGTGAATGGATCTTCTAAAATATGTGTAAAACAATCATCATGTTTTACTCCTCCCATTGTATTTTTGTTTTTAGGTGATTCAACTCGTTGACTTCTAAAAAATTGACAGAGTTGTTGAGAAGTCTAGTAGTAGGGATTTCCTTAGTCATAAAGCGACCATGGCTATAGAACATCATCTGACATGAAAAGATTTGGTGCAGACATTGATTCATTGTAATCTATTGTTGTTGGTAGATTCTGATCGTAAACCTTTCCCATATAATGTGTCTCAAGATCTCGAATCATATGAAAGCATGACTTCTTTTTAGGAATCAAGATAGAAGGGCAAGATTCTTCCACTAGGTTTTCCCCGATGTTTGGAGTTTTCATATGCGAAATTTCAAAATCTTCATCCATATCTAGGTTGTTCAGAAATAGGCTCACTACTTCATTTTCAGGGGAAGAAAGGCAACCTTGAAATACCTTGTCTTGTTGGTAATATTGTTGAACATTTGTATTAGTTCTAGGAGAAAGGAAAAGACCTTTGATAAAAATTTCTTGATCGACTTCTTCTTTAATCTGATGGTTAAGCTCTGATTGAAATTCTGGATTGAAATACCCTTCCAAGTAATGATCATGCAATGCATGTGAGTGTAGTTGGTGTTATTTAATGATGAAAATCTTTTCATGTAAAACAGTGCTACTATGAATATAGTCAGAAGTCCCTATTTTTTCTGAAATTTCATGATTTTCTCTTAACCATTCAAAGGAAGAAGAACATAAGGGGAGAGAGTTTTTATCTGTAAACTCGCTGCTTTCTTCGCCTTCGACTTCATGCTCAGATATTTTCTGATTTGAAACGCCATTTTTTTTTAACAGTTCAAATGAGGAAAAACACAATGGCAAGGTTTTGTTACCTAACTCACAACCTTCTTCATTTTTTTGGGTATCATAGGTACATTTTTCCATCTCTTTGGGTTTTTGGACATGATCACCTTTAGCTTTATCTTCAACCAATGACTGTATTTATGAATCTACAAGGTCTTCCTCAAAACAAAGAACATGGTCATCCAGCGCCTGAGAAGAGTGTTCCAATATCTTGTCAATCTATTTTGTTGGTTTGGTGTAACTTTGCATCAGCACAAATTTGCTTGCCTCAACAATGATCTGAGAATTTTGTTTCAATAATTTGAATGCAGTGAAGCATAAGAGTAGAGAATTATCTTCAGTTGGTCTAATATTTTGCTCCTCGTTGTACTGTCGAAGAAGAGAGTCTTCAATATCATGATCATCCTTGAATTTGTCATATATAGGCAAACTAGCATCATATTCAACGTCGTCTAATAAGAACAGACTTGGAACATTTATCTATTCTTCAACAAACTAGTTTGCAAACTCATCCTCTTGACTGTCTACAAAATGACCAACTCCTTGCTTATCATGGGATGGCTCAAAAGCTAGAACAACACCTCTTTTTTTAACAAGTGGAATATAATTTTTAGCACGATCACAAGCATTTGAGACTTTAAGAGGGCCCATGATATTGTCAACTATATGCTCAAGGCTCCAATCAAACATTTTATGTTCATATTCTCTTTTATTTTCTTTAGCATCTAACTCCTCATTTTGGATCTATTTACATGCTTGGATGTTGTGTTGAATATCCTGGGCATCATTAAACATTTGTTGCAAGGACTTAAGTCTTCTTTCCATCAGGAGGAAAGACAAATCAAGATGAAGAGTTGTGGTATAATGGAACATGGCAGCTGCTTCAGTGGGTTGAATCTCTTCAGGCAATTTGTAGTAAATACTGGAAAACCTTCTACTGAATATAGAGATAGTTTTGTTGCTCTCCCATTTCAAGGCATAGAACTCTGCAAGTTGTAGATCCAAAGATTTCTTCTTTCCCCAAAGCTTTAAGAAAACATTCTTCAATTCCTTCCATGAGCTAATTGTATCTGGCTGCAAATGTCTAAACCAGTATTTGGTGTCCCTTTTCAAGGATTGAGAGAAAACCCTCATACAAACATCGTCATGGTTAATCTCAAATAAATCTATAAAATGCTCAAACCCTTGGATGTGCTTTTCAGCTGAGATGACATTAATTTCTCCATCAAACACAGGTAGATATTCATGGTGATTTGGAGGGAAATCATGGAGGACTTGGGGTAGTTTCAAGGGTATGTATCTATCTTGGGCTCTGGAGGACGTTGGACTAGGAACAGGGGGAGAGACATTGGCCTTGGCTTTATGGGGTTCACCGACTTGGTCATGGTCATCACATGGTCCAGCTGTAAAACTCTTATCGAAATCATCGATACGGTGGGGGTATGCATGTGCAACTTTAAGCGGAGGATAAATGATTGCAAGTTTTTCATGATCATCATTAGAATGCGGCAGGTAAAGAAAAATTGGCTTGGCATGTTCAAGGAAAAAATAGAGGCAACCTATAACAAACAATAAAATGCCTTGGAAAAAAATCCAATTTTAAGTACTTGTTTTCTTCCATCATGTATTTTCATACCTCTGTCAAGGGATCTCATTTCTCAGTGGAGTCTTTGAATTACATTTGAAAATTGAGTGGAGTCACCAATAATGTTTTGGAAGCTAGATTCTGCATTGGGAGTGGAGTCGCCATTGAAAATTCAAATTTATGGATTCTTCTACCAGTGGAATCACCTTCAAACTGATTTTTGATGTGTGGAGTCACCAGAGAAGGAATACATCCAATATGTGCGTGAGTGTTTACTACTCTCAGACCGTAGAACTCAACCATGTTGTTCTTCCCAGGGAAAATTTTTCAATTTCATCCCCGACAATGGCGCCAGAATGTTAGCACTCTGTAAATTTTGTCCAGTTGAATAGACAAACGATAGAGGTAACTATTTCAACCAGCTTTAGAGCTGAGGCACTAGCCTACTCAACTTAGAGAGGGCTCTCTCATGTCACTTGATATATCTATGGCAATCGGTGGCTAGATTTGGTTTGTTTCGGGGTTTGTATTAAAATGACTAGAGGAGGGAGATGACATTTTGGCTATGGAGTCTAGAACGAACATGCATTATCAAATCTGTGAACTATTAAGAGGAAAAGGCTAAATCAGGTAATAAGTTTGAGTTTATATCTGAAAAATTTGCATGGCATCAGAGGAAAAGGAAACATATAACTATATCAGAGCATTATTGGAATGAATTCTGAATTAGTTCAGAAGAGATAAACATAGACTAAATCGCTAAGCCAAGAGCATCAAATGATGAATTATGGGCTTTTAAAATCTCTGATTTAAACAAATGAAAAATGTATATGGAATAAAAGATCACAAGAAACACATACTGAGAAGGTAAAAGAAGACTCATATTAGCGTCAATTAGAATCTTTTCATAAACGGTCCACAATCCGCTTCTGCATTTATATATTCATTCTAGCCCCAAAATTTACAAAGCTCTTCCTACACAGAGGGCAGGCTCCTCTCTTTTCCATCCTTCTATCTTCTCAAGATAATATATATATAGTGAAGGCTTCTTCATGGAATACAAAATGTTTAGACTTCTCATCATTCTAAGATTAGAGATCAGTTACAAATGAGAAATGATTTATAATAACCGTTACCCTATTTTAGAGGGACCGTTAGGAACAGGTTCATTGTATCAAGGCACCATTTGTCCAAAACTTGTTGGGATGTACTCATCTCCACCTGAGAGTTTATTTTAACTTAGTGATCTCCTCCTTTAGAGTATCCAACCAGGTCGATTGATTCTCTCCAACACTTTTATCCATTTCAGCTACGGTTTCTTTCTTCTGTCGTTTGCTTTGTTTATTTTTTATAGCTCGCTTGTTGATGACTAGATCCCTCATAATGGGATTTAGCGTGACTTCCAATCCTAAGTTTGTAGCAGGTTCTGTGTGGAATTTAGGCGCCAATATACGCGCAATTACTCTTTCCTTCCTGATCGTAGGTAAATCTTCCATGTTGCTTGAATGACCGGTTTCCCCAGATACAGCTTGGTCCATGTATCCCAATTTCGTGGACACCGAAACGTTCTTACAAAAATCAGAGAGTTGAGAGAATTGGAGATTACTTTGCTTATGGATGAGATGATGCCTTCATACTTGAGAATCAGTAATTATAGAGTTCTAATCATGAATTGTGGATAGATTCACTGACAGGTACGTTGATTTACCTTGCTTGGCCAATCTATTTCAAATGATTAGCTTTTGGGTTTGTTATATGGTGGCATTCACTTGACATTATACGGTTGTGAAGTATCGAACGAGTGAAACAGAGTGATTTTGACCAGCTGCCACTGGCACCCCGTGAGTGTTTGATTTGATGTATAGGAACATGTGACATTGAGGCTTTGGTGAAAGTGGTTTCAGGCAACCCGCCTTTCACCCCGATGTATTTCTGGAGGCGACGCACATCCATTTTAAAAACCATAATGGTTTCCCCGATCTGCCTTTACATGGTTAAGTCTGGTGCAAGTTTACCACCTGATATGGGCTCCAGCCGTTGATCTGGGTTGTTTTATAATCGACGGTCTATCGAGTGCCTCCGCTATATTTGTCTATACGCCGCCAGACATGTCCCGGTCCTCTAAATTATCAATTCTCCAAACTATCAAGCTTCCACGACGATGTAGCTCTTGCTAAATTCCTGAGACTTAGATATTGTCTGGAAATTTTTACAGTGATAACAAGTCCTTCTCTTCTTACCGATTTGATGTACTGCCCTATTCAGTAAGGGGTCTATCTTTCCTAGCTCATATTGTCTGATTAAATTTTGTAGTTCTTGGACAGCGCACTCATCCTGAATTAACTCAACACAAGTATATAGAAATTCCATGAGCTTGCTTACCTCTTTTCCTTCTCTTGGCAAAGCGGACTGATCAAATGCCTGAGGTAATCCATACTCTCTTACTTCTAGTCTTGTTTTTTATGAAGAACCTTAGTCTCCTCTGAACTCTTTTCTTGCTTCCTCAAATATTGGTCTTTCCTTCTTTGCATCAAAGGTTTGGGTCTTCTCTGTAGCTTTCCTAATTCCTAAATCTTATGTAGTCTTCCCTTGGGTCATTATGTCATCTCTTGTAATAGCGCCTCCTCTAGTAATAACAACAAATCTAGGGTCTTCTCCGCTAGGTTCAGCTTTGATCAATTGTATCTGTGGGTTCTGTTGAGGTCCTCATTTCTCTTGAAGTTTAGCCAGCAATGTTGGACATTCCTCGATAACGTGTTCGAATGATTTGCAGTAGCTACAAGTGGTACAAGGGTTCTGAAAGTCCCTTGCCAAGTGTCCTGGATATGCACATTTATAACAGATTCTCTGTCCTCGGTCTCGACCCATACCTCCTCCTCGTCCTCTTCCTCTGAATCCACCGCGAGTATTGAAATT
Organism: Picea abies; assembly: GCA_900067695.1. Taxonomy (NCBI): domain Eukaryota; kingdom Viridiplantae; phylum Streptophyta; class Pinopsida; order Pinales; family Pinaceae; genus Picea; species Picea abies. The sequence goes on along the minus strand of CBVK0100247300.1, from coordinate 5,932 downwards.
TCCTCTCCCAGGGGAGTCATACTACGTAGTGTTTCCTTCTTGTTGTACTTCACCTTGAATCTTGTATATGTCTCTCAACCTTTCATGGATGAGATCATAAGCCCTACAATCCTTATCATCATGTCCCATGGACTTACAAAACATACAATACAAATTTGTGGGTGTCTGAACATATTTTTTCATGTAATAGCACTCACCAAGGCGATGTTTATTTCGGCATACCTCGTACCAGGGTAAGGTGACTTGCTTCAAAGGGCTCGGAGCTCCAGAGGCCAAGTATTCATGGAATAGGGGACAGTGTTCCTTGTCATGGCCCTCTTATCTGCATCTGACACACCAGATGTCTTCTCTTTTATCTTTGCCCTTGTCTTTCTTGATATCTTCGACCTACAAAGACAAACTAGTCAGCTGACTCAAGATCTTACTCATACCTGAGTTGGATTCTCCCATAGGGGTTGATTCTAGTTTCATGGTGATCTCCAGTGCCTCGGACTATGAAGTAATCTTCTGTTGCATCAGAGGAACTCTGATGTGTGGTAAGAGGGCAGCAATGAACCATTCCTTGTTCTTCTCATCTGGTATCTAAAAATTCAATCAGTCTGTTAAGGTCTTGAATCTTTGATCGAACTCCCAAACAGGTTCGGCTACCTTCTGCTTGATCTCTTTCAGCTCTGTAATACATTGGGACTCCGACTTAGGTTTCTTGAACTCTGCAATCAGCACATTCTTGATCTCATTTAGTGGCTTAGGCTGTGCAAGTCCTTGGACAAGCTTCATGTACCAGCTTAGTGCGTGATCTCTTAGGGTAGTACTAAACTGGGTTCTTTTAACTGCTTCATCGGTGACATTCTTAATATTCCATACGGCTTCACATAGGAACCATTATTGGTCAGGATCTTCAGATCCATCTCCCCTAAAGATAGGGAGTCTCATCTCATCTGCCATAGATCTTCCTAGGGTCTCGAACTGAGTATGTGGTGGACTACTTGTGATGGTGCTCTGGATGCTATGGTGGCTTGGAATACTCGGATTTCTTAATACTACTGAATTAACAGGAGGGGTAATAGAACTTACTTCATCAGTCTACATAGTTCCTGAAGTTTTTGGCTCGTCCCGGCGAAGTACTTGAACTTCCTCTTCCTCTGCCCTAGCGGGTTCTGAATGCTCTTCATCAGTCAGGTCTGCTTCTTCTCCACTGTAGAAACCCTCATCTTTGTAGTTCTGCTTGAAAAGGTTTGAAAGATGAACTTCTTTGAACACTCTCCCACTGCGTGTATGTCCAGCCTCTGTGTTGTTGTCGTTGTCTGAATTCTTGAACATTAGCCTTTTCAATTCCGATCGATCTACTGTATCTTCAAGATGTTCTTCTCATGTAATAGCATCTTGATTCTCAACTTCATAAAATGTAAAAAATTTCCTCTGGGTCCCTTGAAAAAATATCTCTCGCCTTGGCTATATGACTCTACTATGTCAACAACAAACTCGGTGATGTAGCCTCCAATGGCCCTATCGAACCAATGATCCACTACTCTTGACACAACGTTATCAACTCTCTTGACCTTCTTGATGAGCGTCGACGTCCAAACTACAGGAGGTCTAGATCTGACCTCAAATTGGGTGTCTTCCAACCTGGTTAACCAGTCATATAGTTCCTAATGGATTCCTCCAAAGAATATCTCGTGTATATCAGTAAAAATATGTCTCTCCAACCAATCCTCTATACTAAGATTAGGGTTCTTGTTCTGGGCTTCAGAGAAGTCCTTTTCTTGATCCTCTATCCACTTTTGAATCTTTGTCTTTGATGGAAACCACCTTGACATTCCCTCACGAAGATTCATGTCCTGGAAACGGAACCATTTGTTGGCACAGGGGCAGACCCAAGGTTCAGCTCCAAGAGCGCACCAACAAGCCCTAACTATTGGCCCTTTCAGAAACACCTGCGAAGTAGATGCAGTCTCACCTAAAGCAGTTATGGGGGGGTTGCAGGACAGAGATGTCTGCAACCAAGGGGAATATCAAGTGGATCTAATACAATAAAAGCACAGCATTCATATATCACTTATCAACTAGGATGTATTATGCACATATACTTATCATATCTAGCATAGTAATGCAATCACAGTATATCAATGACAGAGACAGAATACCAATCACACACAACACAAAATATACATGATTCACCCTCTCTCTAGAGCTACATCCATAGAACTGTGCTTTATAATATATTAAGACGAAGCATACAGTTCTTGTATGCGCTCTTAGCTAGAAGATCTTCTCTCTTCTCCTCTCTTTCTCTCCCCTCCATGCGCACCCAGCTACAGGGTTGATCTTCACACCCAGCTGAAGATCTTACAATACCAGAAGTCTCTCACACTTAGCACTTCTCTCTCACACAACAATAATCTCTCACAACATACCAACAACAACTAGATCGAGTAACTCGAACCTGAACGAACCCTCTTCCCTCATATAGGTTCTTATTTATACAATACAATCACTTACCGACATCCTTAGTGTTGGGTAGGTGTTATATTCTTTGCATGTGTGTGTGTGTGCACGTCAGATATGACAACTACGTCTGACGATCCCTCTAGTAATGGTCTTTGTGTCATGTGCACCGGTCACTTTCCTAGGGGGGTCCCAGGGGGGGGCAGGTATACCCCCCCTGGTTATGCGTAGTGTTCGGGAATGGGCGGTAGCCCGAGGCAACGCCCAAAAATTATTTTTTTGGGGTTCGTTTTTGCTATTTTTAGCGGTTTTGTAAATTAATCCCATATTAAGGGATTAGGGTTTTGGTATCTATGGAATACATACCTAAAAAACATTGTATATATATTGTATAGTGAATGGTGAAATTCAATATAATGAATATAAGAAAGGTTTTCCCAGTTGAGGGTTTCCAGTATAAATCTTTGTGTACTATGTGAATGAGCCATTGATTAATTTATGTTTTGCTTAAGAATCTATATGCATTGCTTTACTTCACAGGTTTAAAACTTAAATGTGGTATCAGAGCTCGTTTTTGGCTTCAGAGGGACGCCTTTGTTGTTGAGGGTTTGGCTCGGTCTTGATAGATCAAGTTTATCTTNNNTAGAATCGAGATAGAGAAGTTCAACAGTAAAAACTTTGAGCTATGGAAGCTCACGATGGAGGACCTTCTTGTAGAAAAAGAACAATGGATCACTGTGGATCTTGGTACACAACCCACTAGTACACCGTCTACTAGCACACAGGCTACTGGTACACAACCTACCAGTACACAAACTACCAGTACACCACCTACTGGTAATATGTCGAAGGAAGATTGGGAGAAGTTGGACAGAAGAGCAAGGAGTACTATTCGACTCTACCTGGCAGATTCGGTTTTGTCGAATGTCTCGGGAGAATCTACAGCCAAGGAACTATGGGATAAGTTGGGGAATTTTTATCAATCAAAGTCCCTGGTAAACAAGTTGTTTCTTCGAAAGAAGTTGTATCATCTTAAGATGGAGATTATGTGACATAACATCTAAATGCTTTTAATACTTTGGTAAGTCAACTTGTCTCTGTTAATATTACGATTACAGAAGAAGATAAGTGTATTACTTTGTTATGTTCTTTGCCAGACTCTTGGGATAATATGGTTGTAGAAATTGGTAGTACCACTCAATCTACATTGAAGTATGAGGATGTAGTTTCATCCTTGTTGTCTGAAGAGATGAGGTGGAAAAGCATGGATAGTCATAGCACAGATGCTTTAATTATAAGAGGTCATTCCCAATACAGGAATCTCGATAAGCCTTCGGGGGGGAGATCTAAATCTACAGGTAGATCTAAGTCTCCAGGAAAATCTTGGAGGAAATGTTGGAAGTGTGGTAAAACAAGGCATTATAAGAAAGATTGCAAGTCTAAGAAGGTTGATAAACCAAAGGGATCTGATAGTACCTCTTCCACAGAAGCAAAAACCTCCATTGAAGAAGGAGGTGATGTTTACCTAGCATCTACAGCTACACATGCAGATCGTGATGTATGGTTGATCGACTCATGTGTGTCATACCATATGACTCCTCAGAGGGAGTGGTTCTCTGAATATGAAAAATACGATGGTGGTGATGTATTCCTAGGAGATGACTCGACAGCCAATATCTTGGGACGTGGAAGGGTTAAGTTATTGCTAAAAGATGGAAGGATTAGAACTCTCCCTGGGGTTCTGCACATTCCAAAACTAGCCAGGAGCCTAATATCTGTAAACAAGTTGGATGATGCAAGAGTGAAAACTGTATTTGAAAAGAACACTTGCAAGATGGTACGAGGAGAAATGGTGTTGATGAGGGGAGTTCGGTGTGGAACTCTATACAAGTTGTTGGGAAGCACTTATACTAATGGGTGTAACAATTATGTTGTCCTTGAGCAGACAAATAAAGAAGACAAGACCAATACCGTCCCTAAAAGGAATACCATGTTGTGGCATCAAAGACTGGGGCATATTGGAGAAAAGGGCCTTCGAACACTACACAGTAAAGGCATGGTTGAAGTTATGTCTAATTGCACCCTGGATTTTGATTTCTGTGAACATTGCATATATGGTAAACAGAATCGAGTATGATTCCCATCTGGTGCTACAAGAGCAAAGGGGATCTTAGAATTGATACACAGTGATGTGTTTGGACCTGTGCATGTTCCATCACTAGGTAAGTCTATGTATTATGTGGTAAGTCTATGTATTATGTTTCATTCATAGATGATTTCTCAAGGAACACATGGATTTATTTTCTTAGAAAGAAATCTGAGGTATTTGATAAATTTAAAGATTTTAAGGCTCTGGTAGAAAATCATAAAGAGAAGAAAATAAAGGTATTGATAACAGATAATTGTGGAGAATTCTGCGGAAATGAATTCGAAGAATTCTGTAAGAAGTGTGGTATAGCAAGGAAGAATACTAATCCATACACTCCTAAGCATAACGGAGTTGCAGAAAGGATGAACAGGACACTGATGGAAAAATCAAGGAGCATGCTCAACAGTGCCAAGTTAGGACAAGAATTCTTGGCAAAGGTAGTGGGTACAACATGTTACTTGGTCAATCGATCACCCTCATCAACTTTGGATGATAAAACTCCACACGAGGTATGGACTGGAAAGAAACCCTCTCTTGAACATCTTAGAGTGTTTGGTTGTGATGCTTATGTACATGTTCCAAAGGAATTTATTGGTTATAAAGATGGTGTGAAAGGTTATAAGCTTTCGAACCCAGAAACTAAGAAGACTGTTTATAGTCGGGATGTTGTTTTTAGAGAGGTAAAAGATGTTTCCAAGCAGGAATTCCTACCAAGGAAAGAAGAACCTGAGAAAATGGAGATTGATTTGGATGATGAAAAATCTGAATCATCTGAAGAAGATGAAGCAAAAGAAGAAGAAGAACCCCATACCCTAGTATTGAGGAGATCAGTGAGAGAAAGAAGGCAACCAGAAAGGTATAGTCCACCTGATTTCGGTTCCAATTTTTCTTTATCTATTACTGATGATGATCCCAGAACTGTCAGGGAAGCAGTGAATTCAGAGGATAGTAAACTATGGAAGAAGGCCATGGTTGAAGAAATGGATGCCTTGGATAAGAATGAGGCATGGGATATAGTTGAGTTGCCAGTGGGAAGAAAATCTATTGGTAGCAAATGGTTGTTTAAGAAGAAGTTTAATGCAGAAGGTAAAGTGGAGAAATACAAAGCTCGGTTAGTAGCAAAAGGTTATTCCCAGGTAGAGGGAATTAACTTTGGTGAGATATTTTCTCCTGTTGCCAAGTTAACATCTATTAGATTTCTTTTATCTATTGTTCCTACTTTTGATCTCGAAGTGGAACAGATAGATGTGAAGACAACATTCCTACATGGGGATTTGGAAGAAGAAATCTAAATGAAGCAACCAGAAGGCTTTGCAGTGAAGGGAAAGAAAGAGT
>CBVK0100247299.1:570-16880 GCA_900067695.1 Picea abies | reverse complement strand
CTCTCTCTCTCTCTCTATATATATATATATATATATATATATATATTGATCATATATCATCTCATATGAAAAATCAACACACGGCCCGACCTCATGCACACAACCTCGCATCTATGTTGGTTTACCTTTTCTCAGTGGATGGTCCTGTAAAGGCAATGGAAATCACCTAATTCTGGAAGTTGCCGACACACTTGGACACCTTTGAGCTTATGTCCACCTTATATCCCCATATTTTGTTACTCTTCACATGATGGGCCCTAAGGTTGCCCCATTTCCTCTAGCTTCTGTTGACTATTTTCAATAAAACTCCACGCAATTAGAGCTATGGTGCTACCTCCATGAAAATCACTTCTTACATTAACTCTACTTTAATTAATACTGAAAACTATCAATAAATTAACCACAAGGGAAGATCTAGATCAGTGAAAGCAGGGCACTATTATAGTTCCACCATTTGATCCTCACAATTAGTTCAGATCGGGCCAGGAAGTTGTACAAGGTACGCGATATACAAAAAACATATTAATAGATCTAAACTAAGAGAAAAATGGTTGCAATGAACCACCACAATAAAGTTTTTAAATCTAAATCAAGCCTAACAGTCCAATGAGAACATAGGTGTGTTAAATAAGCATGAGTAAGTTTAAACCCCAAGCTTTGCTAGCTATAAAAAATAATAAAATCTGCACCAAATATGTCCATATCTTGGGAATTGTCCCACACAACTCAACAATTTGTAAGAATTGTGTGAGAACAAGGAAACAAGAGATGAATTGAGTAGTGAAATGATACAAAATAGAGAAAATCAATGCACAATTTATACACAAGAGTATCTAGAAATGCCAGTGAGCATACCAAACAAATACTGTTTTTTACATCACCCAACCATAAAATTTTCCAGTTGCAACCAACTACTCACATTCGAAGGAAAAAAGTAAAATCCAGATTAAACCAAATCAATGTACTCTTGAAACCCTAACGATGTTCTAAAACACATAAGTAAGGATCTAGAAATTCCTGATAGCATACTAAACAAAATCATGTTTTAAACAACATTGACCACCCATAAAATTTTCATCTTGCAACCATCCACTGACAAATGAAGGGAGACAAGTAAAAGTAAAAATAAACAGTAGCCACTTACCAGTGCCATTTTTTTAGAAATCGATTGTAAATCATTGTAGGCCACTCTAGGTGTATGCAACTCAATGAATAGTTAGTGTTCTACTTGTCCAAATACAATGTTTATCAAAGAATATCTGATAACATTTCAGCTTATGAAAACAATTTCAAGAAACAACATTTATAACGGTCCACATAAAAATCTCAGATCTGAAAAATATATGATAAAGATATAGCCTGGGCGATGGAGAGGTGGGTTATGTGCCTATTCAGCATGTCAGGCTCGTTTGCATGCAAGTTTTGCTCAAATGCAGGGAGATCTTCACTATAGGGAGAGTGTTAGATGGGCAACATCGTGGCACGATGAAAAGAGGAAATATAATGAAGGAGATTAAAATAATAGGTAATCATCCCCAGTCTTGAGAACTACATCGTCAACTCGAAAATAACACCATAAAGTTCATAGCCAATACAAATGGAGAGAAATAAGATTACATTTTTCAATTAATTGGAAAAATAGAGAATATAAACATAACTTTGGATAAAATGGAAAAATTGGGAAGTCAACGCACAACTAATATAAGTCAACTAACAAACTCATCGCTATAGTCCCTGCACTGCCCTCAACAGTGCAATGTAATGCTACCTTTATCAAACGAGAAAAGCACAACAATTATTTATTTTATTTAATTACCACAATTCGTTTAGGGGTTTAATAACGCCAATAGTTTAAAAAACCAAAAATGTGTCAAAGTGGGATACAACTTGAGTGGTGGAGAGGTGGGTTATGCGCCTATGCAACTTGTCAAGGCCACTTGCATGCAAGCTTCCCTCGACTGCAGAGAGAGTGCCAGAGGGGCAACATCATGGAGAGGAAATATTATGCAACCGATTAAAATAATAGGTAATCATCCCCATTATCGAGAACTACATCATCAACCCAACAATAACACCTTAAAGTTTATAGCCAATAAAAATGGAAAAAAAATAAGATTAATTTTTTCAATTAATTGGAAAAATAGAGAATATAACATAGAACTTTGGATAAAATGGAAAAATTGGGAAGTCAATGCACAACTAATATAAGTCAATCAGTGAACTCATCGCTATAGTGCTATAGTCCCTGCACTACCCTCGAAAGGGACCGGAAAGGACTGGTAATAGGACTAAATGGTTTATGTATTATTAATTGACTGATATTTATAGCTTCGTGAATTTGTGGTGTAATATATTTATGTCATACATGCCCAAAAAATTTGTTGTGGTATGAGTCAATAAGGTTCATGCTATGTTGCCCCACTATATCTAAAAATACAACAAACAAACATTCATATTCACCTTTTTATGCATATGTACGCACGCACACACACCCCACACCATTATCTTTATAAATGTTTCTAAAAAAATCTCTTATTTATTTCAGGCTCATGGATACTTAGTATCCCTTAAAATGCCAAATATGAAGGATAAATATTAAAGGTCGATTTTTAGGTCCTAACCCTAGCTAACATGTTAGATTTTGCATATGGGACCCCTCGTGTGGGAACACACCTACTTTACACCTTTGGGTTTCAATCTCGTGGCATAACTTATGAGCAAATCGCAATTTGCCAACTTGTTGACACCCTAAGGAAATCTTTTGGATCAAGTGAACAAGAATTACATAAAGGAAAGAATAACGAATTGAATATAAATTGTACCATACATGACTAAATCCGTCAATAAAAATACTACATATGAACATATATTCTCTATTTATCTATTACATTATTTGACTTTCAACTATAAGAATAACAAATTGAATATAACTTGTACCATACATGACTAAATCCATCATCAAAAATACTACATATGAACATATATTCTCTATTTATCTATTACAATATATTTTTCATAACTTATTTGACTTTCAAAGTTAGGTAATATAGCATGTTACATTAAAATTACGTCACTTTTTCTAAGTAATTTCAATATAAAAAATTATTCAATCCTCAACTCTATAAGATGTGACACATTTGATTTTCCATTTAAAAAAAAATTGTAGAGATTTTTAATAAGTACAATTTGACAAATTTATAAAAACACTTTAAGATGTAAATTACTATTATATGGTAATGTATTCCATTTAAAAAAAAATTGTAGAGATTTTTAATAAGTACAATTTGACAAATTTATAAAAACACTTTAAGATGTAAATTACTATTATATGGTAATGTAGATTTGATATGTTAATGAATTTATTTTTTTCAAATAAACTTTAATTGTAATTACAAAAATTAATTATTGATTAAAAAAGATTTATTATTTACTAAATTAATTTATTACATGAAAGTTAATTTTTTTAAGTAAAGATATGAATTTTAAGGTGTTTTTAGTCTTTAATTTAATCATATTTTTGGTAAATATAATGGTATTTTCATTAGCATATAAACATATATTGAGTCTTTTTTAACTAAACTTTTTTTAAGTGAGTTTGAATGCCCCATTAAGCTACACAATTTATTAGATGAAAACTAAAATCTTTTTATCGAATATATAAGTTTTAAAGTGTTTTTAGTTCTTAATCTAATTGTTTTTTTTATAAATAAAAACATATAGAAGGAATTACATAACTTAACTTGAGTCTTGTTTAACCAAATTCATTTTTAATCTTAATTAAAATACTCAATTTAACTAAACTTCATGACTTAACAATAAAATTAAAGTGCTTGGTAATCAAATTCTTAGAAGCTAACCTAAATTATAGACTTACCCCAATTTATAGACACATTATTTGAGCCTATCCTAATCTTTATATGAATAACTAAACTTCATGACTTAACAATAAAATTAAAGTGCTTGGTAATCAAATTCTTAGAAGCTAACCTAAATTATAGACTTACCCCAATTTATAGACACATTATTTGAGCCTATCCTAATCTTTATATGAATAACTAAACTTCATGACTTAACAATAAAATTAAAGTGCTTGGTAATCAAATTCTTAGAAGCTAACCTAAATTATAGACTTACCCCAATTTATAGACACATTATTTGAGCCTATCCTAATCTTTATATGAAATTTGCAATCCAATTCTATGTTAACTTTACCACTACCATGAATCAAAACATGTATCCTTTTGCTACATTTAAGTTATGTATAGTAAACTTGGATGAGATGTCTATTATCCATTGTGCTAAGCTATCATTTGAAAACATGAACATATCTTTTAAAATGGTGATTTACATATTTTATTAGAGTTACTTATATACGCTATGTTCTTGTTCTTCCTCCTTTTAGTGACATTCTTGGTTAGGCTTATTCACTTCTATTAACACTTTAAACTCAGTGCAAAACCTTTTTAAATGGATGCTTTTTTTTATCAAATTTATCGAAAAAATGTTATCAGAATTAATTTTAATGTCAAAAATAGTATAACTATTATTAACATATTATTATATTTAAAAAATTTAAATTATAAACTAAAAAATAAATATTATTTTTAATCTTTTAAATAAGTTAAGTTTGAACTTTTATTCACTAGTATTTTTTATATATATTTTATTTTCAATCAAAATTGTCAATTACAATTTTATATTATATTTTTCAAGTTTAAGTTATTTAGTCAATGTATTTTATATCATTAATATTATTATTTATTAACATATTATTATATATTTAAAAAATTTAAATTATAAACTAAAAGATAAATATTATTTTTAATCTTTTAAATAAGTTAAGTTTGAACTTTTATTCACTAGTATTTTCTATATATATTTTATTTTCAATCAAAATTGTCAATTACAATTTTATATTATATTTTTCAAGTTTAAGTTATTTAGTCAATGTATTTTATATCATTAATATTATTTATATATATATATATATATATATATATATATATATATTCAAATTATTTTCACTTAAAATTATACATCATTATAAAAAATAAATGTTTAAAAAAAAAAATTTATTAAAAAAAAATAAAATTTATATTTTATTTTAATTATATATATTAGATAATTGTGTTTTTTTTTTTAATCCATCATACTATGATAAAATGTTATCCATAATTTTTTCAAGTATTTAAAAAATAAAAACAAAAACAAAAACACATATTTTATTAAGATAGAGGGGTATTATATATATGATTGGATACCAATTTATGATGATTGAAGTTTAAAATAAATAAATAAAAACACATATTTGTTAAGATAGAGGGATATTACATATATGGTTGTATATTAATTTATGATTATATGACCTTTATTTGTGGTAGCCTTTGTAGGCTAGAATCATCTAAATCAATCTTGGTGTTATTGATAATTTATGCCTATTTTGATAGTTTATTAAATACAACACTAACGGGTACATACTGTTTACTAGTGGTAGGTGGGAGAGATGTAAGTACATGAAACCTTAAAATTCATGGGTGACCACTTAAGTGTTATTTTATTGATTAATGGTTCATCATAATAGAAACTACTCCATGTTATGATTGCAATAAGACATGATGGATAGGGTGATAGAGATCTCATAAATTATAATATAAGTAGGGTTAAAATCGATTTGCTTCACTATTGTCTTCAATTTTGATTATTGTTTAATGTGATTTGAGTAAAAAATGCATATAAAATATAAAAAGAGGAGAGAAGACACACAAAGTTATAACTTCGAGTTTGATTAAATGTTTATGAAGAATTATGAAATAGTGGTGTTTCTTAATATTTAAGGTGTAAAAAAAGTGAATAATACACCAATATAACCTTGTGATCTAGTTTGTAAACAAGATCTAACTTCTTTTTATAAAGAGGATGGATATAGATTTGTTGGATTTTTTAACATGAGAAATGACACACACAAAGTAAAAAAAATTATGAATAAAAATTAGGATTTCTAAATATATATTTCTTTAAATCACTCTATTTGGTTTGTTATTACAGTTGTTGAGTGGGATATAAGTCCTATGAAAAAGGTTAGTTTGAATTCTACTTAATCTTAATGGTCAAATTCAAGGCTTGGATAATATCTTCACCTCTAATGATGTTGGTGAGAGATCTACATTTTGGCATTAGATGGAAAATAAGCTTCCAAATGCCACTTGGTTGGTACATGGAAGCTTTAATATGGATGAAAATCAAGATGATAAAGAAGGGATGCTACCTATAAAGGTGTCACTTTGTTAGAAAGAGGATTGTATAGCCTCTAATGCTTAATTAATGTTGTATTACCCTAAGCAATATTGAAACCTCTAATGCTTAATATAGCCTCTTAAGCATTAGAGGATTGTATAGCCTCTAATGCTTAATAGTGCCACTTTGTTAAAAAGAGGATTATATAGCCTTAATGCTTAATTAGTGTTGTATAACCTTAAGAAATATTGAAGCCATGATTATACTGAGTTGTAGTATACATGAAATAATTTTGAAAAAGGGTCAAAGAATATCCTTCAAAGGTTATATAAAGTAATGATATTAGAACATAACTCTTTCTACTTTGACTCTTCTCAATGGTTAACATGTATGAGTTGATGGCATGACCACTCTATCTAATCATCAACACATTTGGCTTATCATCTCTTTAGGGGTACATATCATGCAAATGCATTGAATGAACTATATCATGGATGGTCTCATTTGAATAGCTCTTGCTATCTTACTTGCATTAGCATTGTCTGAAACCTTTTATCTTTACCTTGTGGGGAGGATGGGTGGATTACTTGGTGGGAGGATGTGATTATTTAAATTGTACTTTTTATATAGGGATATAGGTGAAATATTGTGATCATTCTTACTAATCAAAATGTTTAATTTAGGAGGAACTTGAAGATGTGTCTAAGGTCATTCAATTCATCCATTTTGATGAAGAAAAGAAAGTACAAGAAATAAGTTTCACCATATCCTAAGATTGGAAAGTTTTTATCAAGTTAGAGGTGGTCAAATTTGTACTAATATAAACTAGAAGAAATAAGTTTCACCATATCCTAAGATTGGAAATTTTTTATCAAGTTAGAGGTGGTCAAATTTGTACTAATATAAACTAGATTAAGATATAAGATAGTTCTATGTTTGCCATCTTTAAATCATTGACTATTAAATATGCTAGTGAAAAACGGTTTACTCTCAATATCGTGAATTGTCTTCATGGAGAGCTCATTGAGTAGGGATTTATAGCTCATTACTCAATGGTTTTTTCGTGGCAAGGATTCACGTAGGAGAGAGAGGAATACATGTAATGTTTCCTTGATGCTATCTTGATTAAGCTTATAGAGGAGAATAAGTGGGATTGCAATCATGCATTATCTTTAGATTAGATAAATGCTACTTTGGGTGAGACATATAATAATAAAACATATGGGCATAATGGTTTTGTGTGTGAGATTTACAAGGTCACATGGGGATTTATTAGGCATAAAATGCCCATTTCATTAAATTTGGTCTTATTTCAATCTAATCCCCTTTTCAAATAAGTTCAAATATTATTTTCAAAATGCGAAATTGATGTTACCAAAATGCAAAATCCCCTTTTCAAATAAGTTCAAATATTATTTTCGAAATGCGAAATTGATGTTACCAAAATGCAAAATTGAGTTTTAAAGTGTCAAAATTTGATTCCAAAAATACAAAATTATTTGAAAATGCAAAACCAGAGTCCACAAATGCATAATTATACAAAAATGTAGAATAAAATTCCAAAATGTAAAGATAATCCAAAATTGGATTCCAAAAATGAGAATATTGAATCTCATGTTAGTACTTGGTTCATTGGTAAATTTTTTTAGATGTGTACTTTAACATCAAAGAAAAATTCTTTTGACACATACTAAAAATAACAAATGTATAAGATGCACCATTATTGGATTTCAAGGCACTCATCCCATATTTAATTTTTATTTATATTGAATCATTAAAGCCATATAACATATTAAACACCTAACTATAAAAAAAATCAAATAATTTTAATAACCGTGAAAAATATTATATATGAACATTTTAAATTATCAATCACATTTAATTACCATCTTTGAAAGATTTTACAATGAGTTGCACATCTTTTTTAGTAACATTAAAGCTGACCACAATTGATCTAACAAGTATTTGTCATCCACATAGTCACAATTATAAGTTTTTGAAATAATATAGTTATTTTCACCATTATAGAGAATCTTTCCCTTCTAATTGTCCAAAAGAATTGCATTTCTACAATTATAAACACCATTAAGTTTTTCCTAAACTTTTTGTAAAGATTTGAAGTACATAAATATTTTTGGTACCATCGAAACTCTTTGTATGTCTATACATGCTATCCTCTTATTAGTCCCTGCCTTGAGGCAACATGGGTAAACAGTTTTCTCCCTTCATATTAATTTATGCATATAAACCAATAGAATTTTTTGTATGTTATCCTAAGTCTTAATTTAAAGAGCTATTGAATACTTTTTCCAGTCCAATAAGATTTTTCAATAGGTTTTTGTTCACCAATCAAATAATTTGAGGTCTTATTCGACCTTATATCAAGGCAATTTTACTTTTTCCCTTAGGTTTAAAGTTAAGATTTCAGATATGTTATTTAGAAATGAACTAATGCTATCTTAAGAGATATCATTAGTTCCTTAACATTTTATTTTAGAGCTCCATCTCATAAGTTTATAGTTTTATAGTTGAACTATGGTTCATCCATATTATTGTCAAATTGTTGACAAATGTTAATCCATTGTTTCCACCTACACTACCACCTACAGCTAGCCATCGACATGCAAACATCTTCACTCCACTGTCATTTTTGAGGACTCTCATTTTCCCTTATGCTCAGTGCCGTGTCTTCGCAAATGGGTGAATGCCTGCAAGATTGAAAGAGTAGAGTGACCATAGAACCTGTCTTCTCAAACAGGTCCTCCTCTTCTGCATGCAATCTTCTGCGAAGAGAGGTCCTCCTCTTCTTCCTGCAATATTGTAAACTTCATAATAAACATGATTTTGTTTTTTGTGGCACGTAGAATGAAGACACAGAGTTAGATACCGATCCTTCCTACAACTGCAGCCAAAATGGGGATATATCTTCTGAATATGAGTTAGAGATAGATGCAATGGAGTCGGTCCAAGCTGAGACTGGTACAAAGGAACACAAAGGAACACATGAACAAAGATCACAATCCAATACTTAGAGGTAAGTCACTTTCAAAAAAGAAATAACCACACATAAGAATCAATGATTGGAAAAGTTGGGCATATGCTATGAAATTCTAGAAAAATGGTATTTTGTTTGTGATGACCATAATAAATTATTACTAAACTCTATTTGTACATCCCATCCAGGATGATTCTTGGAATGAGACTAGAGAGCTACTCTGAATTTTATAATGGCCTCAACTATTCAAATTTCAGAAGCAATGTACGTGTGCTTCAAAAAATGTTGATATCCTTAAGAAAATTTTGAGATATTTTGAAGAGGTTGATAAGGATGGATCTCTCTTGGTGTCTTGTAATTTATAACTGTAAAACAAAGTTCTTTAACTGTTAGCTGGATATTTTCCTGCTTCATTGTTGTTAAATGTCTTATTTAGAGAGAAATTGGAGATGTTTTGTCCATGCATTCACAATTTGAAAAGATGCTTCATTGTTGTATGTCTCATTCAGAGAGAAATTGGAGATGTTTTGTCCATGCATTCACAATTTGAAAAGATGATGCCTTACACATGCATTCACATATTGTATTTTTATATATTAATAAATCAAGATCCATCATGCTATTTGAAATTGGCATAAATTTCATAATTACTATGCCGCTAGAGGCTTTGTTATGATGAACGTGGAAATATTTTCTTGTGAATCCGAGGTATCGGTGTTGCCCTATGAATCATGATACTAATTAATTCTGCGTTCTGAAAATCTTCCCTACCATTAATTAATTATGCAACAATCCTCCATTTGACACTTACTTGCTTTCAGAATCGAGTCAAAGGATACTAGATTCCTGCCTCTTCTTGGCAGGGACTTGTTGCTACGCAAACCTTCTTGTTGTTAGAATAAAGTCAAATTTATTTTATGTCAACTTTGTATGCTAAATTAAATATGGAAAAAGGTCATTGTTACACAAGGTTGATGTCCGTAGTCCAACATTGAATATATTGAAGTTGTTAAGGAACTCTTTCATACCGAGCCGTAATAATTAAACTTTTGTAAAACAAAAAAGTATGAATTTCTTTGTAAATATTTTTCCTTGAGTGGTTTTTTGTGATGTGTATGAACCAACACACCAGCCATATACAAAAAAAAAAACAATAGTTTATTTGCTAGATATATTGATTTGAATTCACAAAGCGAGAAATGAAATCAAGTTATAAGTTTTTCATATCAGGAGTATTGCGACAATGTTTTGAAAATAGGTCGTATTTATATCATTCGATAGAGCTACACCTCATATATTGGATCGACAATTTCAATCGAGACAAAGAGGAATTCTCAATCACCTCAGTATGGGTTCGATTGTACTCATTTCCACACAAAAATATTGGAAAGAAGAAATTTTAGTAGGGATTGGCAACAGCCTAAGTATGTTTAAGTATGTTTTTCAAGATTGTCGAAGCCATTAAAAAAGGTAGGTACATTTCCTATGCACATATATGCATTTATATTAATGTATCAGTGCCCATTCCAAACTTGATATGTCTTAGTTATTGAGATAATGATTGGGTCCAGACATTGGACTATGAATATATTCCTTTTTGATGTTGTCGATGCCATGAGAATAATTCTTTTTTAGGGATTGTCCCCTGAACAATCCCCCAAGATGACTAAAAAGGAGAATCCATATGATGAAGAGGGTTCCACCTAGGTTCCAAATTGTCGTCCTATCGGAAGAAGACCTCCACAAGTTGATCCCCAGAAATCTTCCACCTAAAACAACAACTTCGAGGTTTTGGTAGGACATCCAGATGAAACAGATCAGAACAATCCATTAGCAAATTGGTTTGACACCCCAATCAATCCTTCACCTCTTCCCATTGATCCAGAAGCCCCAAATAAAATTATCACTTTGAATACAGTTGTCATGGAGGATGATACTGAGGAGGGATTTTGAGCAAAAAATGAGGACATGGACCTGGAAGGAATCGAACTTCAAAAAATCATTGGAGCTTGCTAAAGGCCTGCCATAAAATCTATCCCAATAGAACAAGGAAAATGAGTACATTGAGCCCTTACACAAAGTAAAAAGACCCATGGAGTTGGGCACACCCCAAGTTTCAATATTGCATTGGGTGTTCAAACTAGTAAGATCAAGTTGTCCAAGAGAAATCCCACAGAGGATAAACGTAGAAGAAGGAACACCAACCTCCAAATTTAGCAAATAGGTGATATCCTAGTCAATTCTGGGCAAAATGTGCCAATAACAGAGTCCTATGAGGAAACCCCTTCTCATCCTTTACCATGGAGACCATATCCTGGAATATTCGTGGACTCAATGGTAAGAGAAAGCAAAGGCTCTTACAAAACAAGGTATGTAATGAATCTCCCTACATTTTGATGCTATAAGAAATTAAATATGCAAGTGCAAATGCCAAGGCCATATTTGGGAAAATATGGAAAAAAGGTCTCAGTATGGAAAATGATGCAAGAAGAGAAGTAGGAGGGATAACCCTCCTTTGGAATATAGACACTATCATTCTAGAGGACTTCTTTTCTACAAAATGGGGCCTTTGAGCTTAGTTCAGATGCATTGAATCTACAAAAACATGAATCATTACAAATGTTTATGGACCCCACTTGACATAATCAAAGTTAACCTTTCTTCATAATCTAACAAATTTGGCCAACACAATAGAAAACAATCATTGGATACTAGGGGGTGACTTCAACCTCATCACCTCACTAGCAAAAAAAAGAGGAGGAACCTGGCAGATAGAATCATACAATGAATATTTCAACTTTTTCATTCATGATCAACATTTGATAGACATAGAAACTTCCAATGGAGTACATATGTGGAATAATTGAAGAGGAGGTTCTCATCAAGTGGCTTGTAGGATGGATCGATTCCTCACTTTTGAATCACTCATGCTCATAGGGAAAGGAATTTCATCTTCAATTCTCTATTGGAACATCAAGTCATGATGGTTTGTCACACTTGTCCCGGAATCAATTGGTTAGGCAACCAACCTACATCTAGAAACAATTGGTCGAGTGATCAACCAAATCTCTACATTAGTCAGTTGAGTAGTCGACAAATTTATTGGTCGAACAATCGACCAGTAGTCAAAGATAATTGGTAAGTGGATCGATCAACCAAGAAATCGACTACAAGTTGGATGCATGGATGATTGGGTTGAGAATCCTTGTTGAGCTAACTAGATAGTACGGATTTGACAGAGTAAACTCTAACAATCGATGATTATATGTGGACAAGATCCTCCCGATTTCAAGGAATTTGGTTAGATCTTGAAGCTCTAAATAGCAGAGCCTATGGGTCATTATCATCAAGCAATTGGCGATATCATTGTCTTGAAGAAGATGTCCAATATGCATTGTGATGTTCATATCAAAATGTGTTATTCTTAAGTGATGTAACAATGTCTTTAGACACCACCTTTTCTGTCATCACAATCTTATTTCCTCTTAGATTATTTGTAGTACTATTTGTTTGTTTCGTATCAGGTTACACCCAATCCCCAACATGGTATCAAAGCTAATGGATTCAAACCTTTCCTATTATCTACAAACCTTGTTGAGTCTGATCTATTGTGTGATTGACTTTGGGCCGATGGTTTTCCAATTGGAACTTATTGAAAAAGAATTGTTTTGTCTAGATATCGAAGATGGCTTTGAGGATTGATCCCATAATTTTAAATGGATCAAATTATGAAGTATGGGCACCAAACATGGAAACCCTACTGAAGATTAAAGGGCTGTGGCAGTGTACGAAGACTGCAGTTCCATATCCAACAAACAATTAGGCAAAGTTAGCTATTGACAGTAAGAAGGATGAGGGCGTGGGGGTCGCCATGACCTATATCTCACAGGAGATTCATTTTCACATCAGTGGAATCAACTTTCCCCATCAATTCTGGAAGAGGATTAAGTTGTTGTTCGACAAAGTTGATGAAAGCTACGTCATGTAGTTGGAGAAAGAATTGATCTCTCTAAATCCTCATTCTTTTGAAAGAATAGAGGACTATTTGGTGCATGTAAAAGAACTCTATTTGAAATTGGGTGAATTTGGAAAGAATTATCAGAAGAGAGATGAACAACTCATCGATTTGGTCTTGATGAATTTGAGAGCACCATTCGACGTCTTCATTTCGAATTTCCACACCAACTGGAAGACATGCAAGGAAGATAGTAAGTATTACACCTTTGAATATTTCTTTGGTATTTTGATCACCGATCAACACAGACTACTTGAATAAGGAAATCTTGGTGGTAAACATCAAGCCCAATATCTCAAGGGAAAGAGCAAGTCGAATCACACAGAAAGAGGATGGTTTGATACTGCTACATAGAGACCTAGATTCCTAAACCAGAAACCCAAAGGGAAAATGGATGCACCCCATCAAAGTCGAAAGAATAATACATGTCAATACTATGGAAAGATTGGACATGTGGATAAGGTTTGCTACAATAAGAGATACATTTTAGAGGAGAAGGTTAAATTCCTTGAAGGAGGCATGTCCATTGTTCGCCGACCTGCTGATAATTTCACCTTCCAAGTCAGAACTTCTCAAGCCTTGTTGTCTCATTCTGCGTAGAATGAATGGGTAGTCAAATATAGGTGCACTCGTCATATGGATAAAGATGCTTCTTTTTTCACATCCTTGAATGAAGCTGAGGATAGGAATATTTATGTTGTCGATGATTTTTCTTTGTTTGAGATTTGAAGAAAGGTCGATCAATTGTTGTAGAAGGGTTTCTCGACCCGAAGGATAGTCTTTATAAATTATGTGACATGAATTGACCTGACACCGAACCGAATTCTCTTTTTTCTCACATTAATGAGATAATTTGAACTTGGATTGAATGACTTGGACACCTGAATTTTCGAAGTCTGTAGTCGATGGAAACTCAGAAAATGCTTGCTAGTCTACCTAAATTTTCTCCCCCTAAAGGAGTTTGTAAAGGTTGTATTCTTGGAAAGCATCATCATGCACCTTTTGACTATGGAAAAGTGTTGCGAGCACAGAACCTTTTAGAGTTGGTTCACCATGATGTCTACTACATCAATCTACCTTCACTAGCAGGTGCAAGCTATATATTTACTTTCATTGATGATCTCTCTCATTTGACCTGGGTTTCTTTTTGAAGAATAAGAATCTTGTCTTTGAAAAGTTCAAAGAATTTAGAGCCTATGATGAAAAGCGGCGTGGCTGACCCATTAAGTGCTTGAGATCAGAAAATGGTGGTGAGCGTGTCAATCGACCTTTTGAATAACACTTGGTTCAATCTAGTATTGACTAGCAGTGGTCGGTTCCTCACAAACCTCAATAGAACGACGTCACAAAATGAAAAAATAGGACTTTAGTTGAAATGGCTAGATGTATTTTGTAGGATAAAGATTCACCTTCTTGCTTCTGGGATAAAGTAGTATATTTTTCAAACTGTTTTTTCAATCACATCTCGAATTGAGATGTTCCTTTGGTGACTCCAGTCGAAGAATGGTGTGGAAAGAATCATTCATTCATCTACCTCCATTTGTTTGGATGTATCGCCTGGGTGTATATTTCCAATGATTGAAGAAAGAAGATGGATGCAAAGAGTCATGCTTGCATCATGATGGGATACTTTGAAGAGTATAAATCCTATCGATTATTTAATCCTATGAAACATAAAATAATTGTCAAATGAAATGTATGGTTTGACGAGAAGTATCCTGGAATCAATTTGTTGCATGAATCCTATGGATTGTTGTAGGATGATCAATTTGATGTTGTCTCCATCTCTAGTTATCCTATTCCATTTTTCATTTCTTTGACTGGATAGTCTAACTTTGTTCCTTTTTTTACTAGATCAACGACCTCCAAGTCGATTAATCCATCGATACATGTTTTGAATGGAACACCATCTTCGTTTAATGAAATTATTTCGACTTCTAATCAACCTGCTGCATTGAACAACAATTCACCTTTTTCTTGTCTACCCAGACAGGATTCAAAGACAATTCAATCTATTGGACCTGAAGCTGGTGATATTTCCTTTGGACGACAAACTCTAAGTCAAAAACAACATCTCAATGTTGAATTGATGACTCTTGTACTTGAAAATTATGATCTTGTTTCTTACTTGGATGATCAAGGACAACCTGAATGGGAATAGGCTATGTTGATAGAAATTGATTCTTTGTCGAAGAATCACACTTGGGACTTAATTCCCTAATCGCAAGGAAAGAATGTTGTGAAGTGTTGATGGGTATACATGAGAAAATTTATCTCTGAAGGTATTGTTGAGTGACATAAATCTCACTTGGTTGTGAAGGGATTTTCTCAACAAGAAGGTATCAACCACACTAAGACCTTTTCCCTTATTGAAATTATGAACTCTGTCTGACTGATTCTTTCCCTTCCTGGTTGTTTTGGATGGAAAATCCATCAGATGGATGTGAAGAGTTATTTTCTTCATGGAAACCTTAGTTGAATAAATTTTCATGGAACGACCTCCTAGTTTTGTGATAATTTCTAACCTATTTTCTTGACTCAAAAAGTCTCTCTATGGTTTGAAGCAGGCTCCCTAATCTTGGTATGCCAAGATCAATAGTTTCTTTCTTCGACTTGGTTTCAAACATTGTGAATCTTATCACAACTTGTATGTGCTCCATACCAATGGAGACACTTTGATTGTTGTTGTATATGTTGATGACCTTGTAATTACTGAAAAAAACATTGATCTCATTATTATATTGAAGAAACAACTTGCTGACTCCATTGACATGACAGATCTTGGTACTCTAGATTATTTTTTGCCTCTTTAAGTATTACCACTATGTGATGGTTTTTTCATTTCTCAATCTAAATATGTAATGGATATTTTGACACATTTTAATATGGTTGATTGTATGACTAGTGCCACTCCCTTTCAATCTAGAGGCAAGCTCACAAAAACTTGTCAATCTCCCAAAGTTGATGTTACAATTTATCGACAACTGGTCAAAAGTCTTATTTATATTACTCACAATCAACCTAACATTTCCTTTGTTGTTAGTGTGGTTTCTCAGTTTATGCAGG
>CBVK0100247297.1:0-14019 GCA_900067695.1 Picea abies | reverse complement strand
TTTTCTTAGCAAAGAATTTGGAGAAATATTATAAGTTTTAGAAACCTTAAGTCATCTTGGTTACTTCTTTTGTGCATAAATTTTATGACAAGAATGATGTCGGAAATATCATAGCCAACTAATGGAAAGAAGATAAGAAATTCATGAGCAGAGCTAGTGGATGGTGCACGATTACTAATTTGAGAGAACCATACATGTATTTTATGGTTTTGATATGCATATTATATGGGGAAAAGGATTGTTCAAGGTTTTCATATGCATGTCTCCCTTTGGCATACACAATGGATACAACATGAAAGTTGTTTAATTGGGGAGGCTTCTTGTCCAATCAGTTGGGTATTATGATTAAACGGGTTCACAAGGCCAAAGAGACACCTAGTATAGCCCCCACCTTTTATATGGCCACTTACTTGTTGGATGTCATGTGTGCTACAAACCAATTTCCATGACTAAATCTCAATTGGCATAGTTAGGAATCCCCAATTCATGTATACTTTCAGATATTCTGGGAGAACAAGTACAAGAAGAGATATAGATAAATATATGCTAATTTATTAGCACAGTTATATTCCATCATTCTCCAAGAAAAATGTCCTAGATTGATTACTGAGACTAAGAAGTTGATAAATTGTATTGGCAATTGGTACATTCAAGAGGGTTTCACTTATATAAGTATTTTCAATGTAATTGCAGCACCTAATCTCTTGCCAAAATATGTACCATACTGGTTTGTTATGGGGGAGATCAATTATCAAATGGTGTTCCAAGGGCTTAATGCTTCAATTCTAAATGAGGTAAAGAAGAAAATTTGTTCACCTTATGGTTTCATACTAGGACATTATTGCATCAAAGATCTGAAGCATGTCAGGAAAGAAGCAAATAGTCATTTGGAATTTCTCATTGGGACAATTTAGAAGGCATGACCCAAAGGGGCTAGTTTCCAAACATTGTGATTTAGTGTTTACATCCTAGGGTTGGTTGGCAAACATTGTGATTTAGTGTTTACATCCTATCCTTATAGCCATGGGAAATGGAAAGACGAATTATTCCTCCAAGATTATCATGATTGGGATGACGTACTGGAAATAAAGAAGAATCCTCATATAATAATTTTTAAAACTTTGTCTATAGATGAATAGTTGGTTGAGATACAAACATGATTAGTTGTTGAAAGAGATTAGAAATAAGTTCAAGAAGCCCAAAGATTGCAAGAAACCATATTGAAAGAAGAGGTAGAGTTAAAGGTTGTCTAAGATGATAAGTTGATATTACAACAACAACATGAATCCCAAAGGAAGAAAGAACAAGAGCTAAAGAGAAAGCAAGAAGAGGAGGATGTCCAACAAGAGCTAGAAGCCAAAAGAAATGCTACTGAGGAAGGATAGAGGAAGAGGGATTTGCAAAGTCAAAGAGAAAAATAAAGTTTAAAGAAAGAAGAAGAAGAAGGAGAGAAACAGAGGAAAGAATATAAGGAAGATAAAGAGAAAATAGGGTGTTCCACAACACACACACAAGGTGAGCAATTAGAGAAGTAATATGTAAGCACAACTAAAGAAGTCACTGACTTGACTAAGGCTAGTGAACATATTCCCAAATCAGATAGAAAGGATGAAGATGATAAAAGGGATGAGGATAAACATGAGGGAGATACATCTTGGATGGATGAAAAAGTTGAATATATTTCCCACAAGATCGTTAATCAGGCCCATAAGTTGCAAGAGGGGAAAACAATTGAAAAATGAAAGGAGCCTGAAATGGAGAATTTTCACACCCCCAACAACATAAGAGATATTTATCATGGGGTGATTGACAAATCCCATACCTTGTGGAGGAAATTTATGATTTGGAATCCATTGCTTACAATCACATGAGGAAAACCATCGTCAAAACAACAAATAAAAGGAAAATGATATATATAAGTAGTGCAATAATCTACACTACAAAGGAACCTTTGCTAGACACCAAGAGAGAAAATCTTAATGAACTCTTATCAGTTGGGGTAGAAATTTCTTATGATACCATTAACAAGGACAAGTTTTATGAAAGAGAAACTAAGAAGATTAGAAAGGATCTAGATTTCCTAAGAAACCAAGCAATTTACTATAGATGATCCCCTAATGTTATAACCAAGTTTATAGAATTTATTTGTGAAGAAGACAATAGACATGAACATGTAAGAATCAGTTTCATCACCAAGATAGCAGAGCTTCAAGAGGAAACTTTGCAGTTATCAATAGTACACAAATAAATCACGAAGTGGCATGAGAGATATGATTAAATGCACGACCATATTGAATACATCAAGGAAATTAAGAAGGTTCGTTGTGAAGAAGCTCATGGCATTGGGATTTTAACAGAAGAAGGGATCACCCAAATACATAAGTCATTGTAGTATTGGAAAGAATTGTCTATAGTGTTAAAGGATCAAGTAGATGAGGAATGGGCATCATGTATGGTATTGTGAAAGTTTGTAAATGACACAAAGGTCGACAGATAGTTACCTAGTTTCGACCAACTAGTAGATTTTCAGCCAATTGATGAAGTTGTGTCAGATTTTCAGATGGTTGTGGGAAGGTGTGAAGCTGAGGTCCAAGGGATTACATCAATAGAATGTCCACATACATAATTTCTTGGTTGAGGAAATAAAAATGTTCACTAAATGGGAATCTATGATTCCAAAAATAAATAAAAATGTTCAATGGTTCAAGCATGAAAATGAAAGTCTAAGTTTTCCCATCGACCAACACATCTTCCCTCATTAGCGGTTGTGTGAGGATGTATTCAAAAAATGGGCTAGTTATGATGCTAAGCGTTCAATTGAAAAATAACATGGATCACCCAGTAAATGGAGGACATTGATCACATAGAAAAATGACTTTTGACTCTAATGCAAATTTTTGAATGTTATAGTGAAGAACTATCTCAAAGATAATTTTGATAAACTTTGATTGGAGCAAAGGAGTTTATTTTTTGTTTTTTCAAGGAATTTTTGTGCATTTATTCTTTGTTGTGGATTAATCTACCACTCTTTGAATGTCTCAATCATTTGATAAGAATTTCAATTGCCGCTAAGTTATCTTACATGATTGAATGAATTGTTGTTATTTTTTGTAAAATGCTTTTTAGTTATTCTTAGTTGAAATATCTGTTGAATTAATTTTGGGTATTTTATTTTCATCTCTTTCAACTTTATGATATTTATATATCTTAAATGTTATCATGCAGTAGAAATATCTTAGAGTAATTACTTCCAAATTTATTGTTCTTATAGGTTATCCTGCAAGACAAGTCTCTTTTAAATTTGTTAGATTAGTTTACTTTACGCAATCATTTTATAATATGAGAAAGGAAAACTATTAAATCCCATTGAATGGTTGTTGGATCATTAACCCATAGGATTATTCCACACCAAATAGGGAAGAGTCTAATTGGGCCTCTTCCTTGGTCTAATCCCTACAGTTTATTTTTGGGGATCCAACTCCCTCAATAGGCCCAACCTTCCACCCCAAGATAGCCATACATTATACAATGCCTTAATCCGCCTTTCCACTTTTAATATCAACCAGTCTCAATATTTTATGTCATAATCATTTGGCTTGATATAAAATCCCAAATAATTCAAGCCAATTTGAAATTCAACCTATTGAGAAGGAAACAACTAAGACAAATTTATGTATCTTCCTCACTAACATCCACGAATGAAACTATTGACTTTCCAATCATTTTTCATTCTTGTAGCAGCCCAGTATAGATCCAATATCTTGTTCAACTTTATAGCATCCATATTGTAGCCATCATAAAACAACAAAATATCATCTACAAACAACAAATGGGACAAATATACATATCTACCGACTTTTGCACATTTAAAATAAATAGATCTCTTAGCCTCCATCAATTCCCTCCTCAAACCATTATCCACAATGAGAAAGAGAAGAGGTGATAATGGGAACCCCTACCTCAACCCCTTTCTAGGAATAAAGAAAGGAAGAGTAGATCTGTTTGTTAGAATAGAAAATGACAGTCGACACACAGTTAATAACCCAATTGACAAAAGAAACAGAGAATCCCAAATGTATCATCATCAATATTATGTAATGCCAAATTATCATATCATAGGTTTTTTACGGATCTAATTTCATCACCATCACCTCAAGCCTCTTTTTTTAATATAATGGAGACCCTCCTAAGCCACTTCATTTATTTGTGTATTTGTATCCCTCAAGAAAATCAAATTGCTCGTTATAAATTGAAGTAGATAACATACTTATAACTCTCATAGCAACAATCTTGTAAATGTAGTTACACAAGGATATGGGCCTAAATTCCTCAAATGTAGAAGGATTATTTGAATTTGGAAATAGTGTAATAAAAAGTGGCATTGAAGACAACCATCATCTTTCCATCAAACCTTGACTCCTCAATAACTCTCAAAAAGTAGTATTCTATTACCTCATAAAACCCAAGGAAAAATTCCATAGGCCACCCAACAAGACCGTGACTTCTTTCATTTTGAAAGAGTGAAATACTTCTTGAAGCTCATGTTTTGAAACAACCTCCATGTTATCTTCCTTGTTCATAAAACTTGGAAAAAAAGAAGCATGATCCTTACTACCTCTGTAATAGTAGCTCAATTATACTCCTTGTATATTCCACTAAATTGTTCTACTCCTAAATGAGCAAGGCCCTCAAAATTAGAAACCATGGATCTTTCACTTCCAAACGATTTCCAAAATATATTTAAATTTTACCTATAATTGGAAAACTGATGAAAATAGTTGGTATTTTCATCTCCCTTAGAGAACCAAAATCTCTAGTTTTAAGTCTCTTCGATGCCTCTTTATTAGCCAAAATTTTATTTTCATTTGCTCCAACTGCTTATATTAGATTTAAATTCCTCATTAAGATATGCAACCATCTCTTGTAGATACATCTCAAACTCTAAATCGGCTTCAATAGATACTATATATTTCCCCTCTTTAACCTTGTTCTCATGAACCCATGTCATAGATACTTATTTTACCTTTTTTAGATTTACCTCAAACTATAAAGCATCAGATCCCCTCAAAGACCCATCATAAGGAGCATAGTAAATCATTGATTAAACTAACAAAATATTCCTCCTCTAACCAGTTGGGGTTAAACTTAAATGGGTTAAGAGGTTTCATTCCAACATAAGATAGTTCCAATAACATAGGAAAAATATCAGATTCACCACTTGAAGCAACCCACAATCTAATTTTGACTTGATCATTAATGATGGATTGTGACATAAGAAACATATTTAACATTTTGGGAATTGTTTCCTCCCCTACTCTCTTATTACTCTAGGTTAGCCTTAACTTTATAGGATCTATATCAAATAGACCAACCTCTTCAAACATCCTTAAACTCTTTATCCATTTCCTTAGAAAATAACACTATTACCAAACCTGAATCAAAAGACTAGATGTTAGAGAATGATAAAAATATATCCTTCCACCTATTAATAGACCACCTGATCCACCTCTAGCATTGACATAATTAAATTCTCATCCCCCCATCAACCTTTCTAATAGAGAAACACTTTTACACCCATCACCCAAAGATTCATGAACAAGCAATATTTCTAGCTTGTGTGCATCTACGAGCCTTTTTAGAGCCTATGTTTTCAAGTTATTTTGCATCCTTGATAATTCAATGATAAAACAATCATGATCCACCCCCATTGGGGTATTACTAGACCTAAGTACCCCAACCAAAGAATTTTTTTTTACTAGATAGAACTTCACATTGTGCCTTCTCATGATCTATAGAAAGGTGCAATATTCTTCCCCAACACACCCCTCTAGTCTTTTTCCCTTCATTTTAACCCAACCCTCCATCAATACATCCATCAACATCACTAAAAACCTCTCTCCTAGGCCTCATATTATATCTTGGAAAGTAATTCAACACACAATCATGATAATTTGAGACCCTAGGATCATCAACTTCCCTACTATTCAAACAAACAAAAGAAATAATCTCCCCCACATTAATTTCCATATTCACTATAATTATCTAAGAGGGTTCCTTAACAACATTCACCCCCGAAAAAAATAAACCCTCACACTTATTAACAACAACATCAAAAATGCCAAGAACGCAAATCTAAACCCTTTTCACAAGGAGAATGAAGGTTTAAAGGAACAAGGTATTTCATATACTTAGTAGATTCATCTTGAGCTTGACTTGATCCCCCGGGACTTTCAATGTTAGTCATCTTTAACCAAGCCCTTTGTTTTTGATAGAGCCCTTAAATCAATTATTCTCTCAACTCCACCCCTCTAATGACATCTCTCACAATTTCATCTTTTTTTGTAATGCATTCATTAAGCTTTGATTGACCTTTTTCTATATCATTAGGAATTTTCTCATACTCCCTAGAATCCTCCTTCATAACCCATGCCTTATTGTGCAATGGTAAGTCACATTCATGTTCCAAGTTCCCATGTGGATGACATATTGCACACTAGAATGGAATCCTTGCATAGTCCATAGGTTGTAAAAAAAATTGCTTCTCCTTCTGTAGATCCATCTTGGCTACCAACACATCCCTTAAATCAATCCCCACTAATTGTTTTTCTATAGACCTAATACCCAGAACCATATAACTTTTATCTAAGTCAATAAACTTTCCCAACGAGCCACCAATTTCCTTAAACATCTCTAAAGACCTATATTTGAGCAACAATCTTGGCAATTTTATCCATACAAGAGTTAAATCCATTCTTTCTAACCTAGCATAAAAGAAATGAGTCCAATTAGTTTCAAAACAATGCAATTGATTCTGTTTCCATGAATCCACCAATATTTTTTAGATTACTCCACAAATCAAAATAAGAAGCCTATCCATCCTTAGGCGATGATATATAACAACAACAAAATAACCTAGAACTGGGAACCAAATGAGCCCCACACCGTCCTTTAAAGACTATCCATTCATTATACGAACGAAATAATGACCCACTAGGACTTGAGTTGATAGTTCCACTACGTTGTGCATATTTATGTCTTCACCAAGGACAAGCTTCACCAGGGAACCCCATCACTTAATAAACCTATTTATTTTTTTGTTCCACGACCACTAATAGGTGAGTTCTTCACCCCCTCACAATGGTTTCCTTCTTTCTCTCTACAAACACCTTCACTAGTAGTATAACCACCTGAAGATTCCTCTTGATCCTTGGGAACCCTAATACATACCTTATAACCAATAGTCGCATCACCTATGTGAAACTCAACCCCCTTCATCACCTACACTTTATCACCCACTTCCCACATTGATATTTTCAGAGTTGGATAAGAACAAACCATAGGAAAACCCTTTCCCAAAATAAAACTCAATTTCAAACTACCCTCAAACAACTAACCTCTATCTCGTATGCTTCTCATCACCTTTGACTAGAAATAAAAAACCTCCTTGACTTCTATCTAAGATCCCACCTCTTGGACTTGTTTGGACAACATAGAACAACTAGATACACCACCTAATCCAGGTGGATATTGGTGGCCACCCACCTATTCCAACTGGCTCATCTTGACAGTTTTTAGTTCAACACGCTTCTCTATAATGATGAAATTTCTTTGTAATTGTGGGTTCTGCACTTCCATGTCTGTCCTGAAGCCCTACACAGCATCCAGGTGGATATTAGTGGTGAACACCTATTCCAACTGTCTTATTTTGGAAGTTTTCATATCAATACATCTTTTTGTACTTCTAGGGTCGTTTTGGGGCCCTAAACAATGTTTTTTTGGATTGCCACATTTAAACTATAGACAAAGTTATATTTTTGGTGGCATAATGTGTAGTTCTCGAAAACACCTTTCCAACAGGCTATCAGATGCCTAAAATGGAGGTCGTATGAAAAAGTTACGATCCCGGGAAGTTGAGGTACCAACTTACCCATCGGGGCCCACATAACTTTTGGTGTTTCATCTCCTACGGTTAGGTTTTTTGATGTCTAGGGTTTTGGCATTCATGAGTAATGTTAAAAATTCTTCTGGAGCCTTATTGTAATCATTCTATTCAAACGGATGTGTGTAATAACCACATCTCTTCTCAGAGATATCGACCACCATTCGAGCAAGTTATTTCAGTTCTACAGTTTTACAGTTTCATCCTATTGTATTTATTCAATAGAAGTTATTGTTCACTGGATATCTATTTTTTTTCTCTGTATCACTGTGTTATGGTATTCAATCTATTATTGATTTTTTTCCTCTCATAAATATGGATCAGTGGTATCAGAGCGATCTTCTCTTCATTTGTTTTTTTTTTGTGCATGTCCCCGACAAGATCTGGGTACAAGAAGTTGGGACTCAAACCAATCGAGCCTTTGCAAGATTGGTCGCACTGAACCTGATCACAACTCATGGGGGATGAAAATAAATATGATGGAGTAGTATATATTTTTAAAATGTTTCTCGAGGAAGATCTTGCACGACAAAGGAATAAGATGATGGACAACTTTTCACAGATCCTTCGACGGTTGTCCACAGGAGACACATCTTCATCAAGAGGCCATGCAACCCCCTTCAAGATACAAGTAAATTTTATATTCTATTATTTCAAGGACTGATAGAGGCAGATGTTGTAGATAAATGTTTGAATCTTCTTGAAGGGTATTTTTCGGTCCATAATTTTTTCGATAGGGAAAAGATTACTTTTTCACTCCTCAAGGTCGTCCCCCATGTTAAGGACTCGTGGGATACATACTCTGAGAAAAGGGCCACAGAGGAATCTATAATATTTGTGGTCTCCCCCAGCTGGGATTCCTTCAAGGGTGCCATTAAAGAATAGTACTACCATGTTGGAAGCTACGAGGACCAGTACACAAGATGGACTACGCTGTGTCAAGAAAGGGACCAGACAGTACCAGATTTCACCAATATTTTCCATACTTTGCGCACGAAATTGGGTATCAAACACTCTGAATGACATCTAGTGCTCAAATACCATGAATTTATCCACAGATACATTCAAACATAAATGGATTTTCTGGACATCGAATAATTAGGTGTGGCTTATAGATATGTTGTCAAGATCGAGCATAAATTTAAGCAGAAAAGGAGAGATTTTGGATCTGCAAATTCCTCACAGCCGAAGCAGGTAAATGGCAATCCAAACCCACCAAACAAGGGATAGAGAAAATATGGTTTCTCTCAGGACAACCAATCCAAGCCACAACCCAGGAAGGGTAATAAGAAGTCGAAGAAGGACACGGGACAGTGGCATGAATACCATAAAATCCCTTGGCACAACACCAAAGAATGTCGCTCCAAGAAGTCACTGGTGGTCGAGATGAAATCTTCTGAGTCAGAGGTAGATTCTAACTTCAAATCAAATCCAGAAAGTGGGAAGAGGATCATCGATGAAAAACCCAATTCCATTGTCACTACCACCAAATTCCATCCAAGTGAATGAGAAGAACCAAAGGAAGGGGAAAGCCTCTTTCACTCATAGATGTGGGTAAATGAGAATCTGATGCATTTCATTGTCGAGAGCAGTAGTTAGAAGAAATTGATCTCAGAAGAGGTTTTCAAGTGGTTGGTCCTGTCGATAAAACTACACCTACATCCATACACCATCGGCTAGCTTCACCAAGGATGAGATCTTCGTGTGAGCCAACAATGTTGTCTGCCCTACAAACATCAAGCCCTTCAAAGACGAGGTATTGTGTGATATTGCTCCCCTTGATTGAAGTTTGTGATGTTATTTTAGGCCAGCCATATTTGTGGAAGTGACATATTGTGTATTAGTCTAGACCCTGTAGTGTTATTATTACTTTGGGTAGAAAATTGTAAAGGATACTAGAGGTATCCCCACCTACCGCTATTTCTTTAATCTCTTCTAAGGTCATTTCACAGACTGGGAAGTTCTTCTTCTTTGTGATCCATGCTCACAGTAAGAAGAAGTTCGTTGCCACATTCATGACCTCTACACAAAGCCTCTCTTTGTAGCAGAAGCAAGTGGACGAGATCATGGAAGAGTGCAGAGACATATTCTCCCCGCCCATTAGGGTACCAACGCACTGCCAAGTAAAGCATCCAACTGATCTAATCCTCCATATGCCACTACCCAATGGACCAGTCTATCGTTGCTCACTGATGGAAAATGATGAAGTCAAGCATGAGATCCAAGAGCTGCTTCAAAAGAGGCACATGTGACCTAGCTCCTCCCCTTGCAGAATCTTGATTATGCTAGTACAGAAGAAAGAAGGGATTTGGCGGCTATGCATTGATTACATATCATTAAACAAAATCACAGTTAGGAATCGGTACCCAATTCCCCGAATTAATGACCTTATTGACCAACTCAAGGGGGGAAATTTCTTAAGCAAGATTGACCTAAAGTCTGGCTAGCACTAGGTTCCCATCGAACCAACTAATGTATGGAAGAAAACTTTAAAATCTAAAGATGGTCACTTCGAAAGGTTGGTCATGCCCTTTGTCTTAAAAAATGCACCAACAACTTTCATGATATTGTTGGATGATGTATTGAGACCCTTCACCAACTCTTTTGTGGTGGTATATCTGGATGACATACTCATCTTCAGTTGAACTTGGGAGGATCACATGCAGCATATTCAATAGGTTTTGAGCACTCTGTGGCAACAAAATCTATATGCCAACTTGGAAAAATGCTCCTTTGGAATCAACATGGTCCAATACTTGGGATACATTGCTGATGAACATGGGGTACATGTGGATCCAACTAAGATCCAAGTCATTCATGACTAGCCAGCCCTGACCACACTAACCGAGCTTTGGAGCTTCTTGGGACTTGCCAACTTCTACTGATGGTTCATGTTGGGATTCTCCCATATTTCATGGGCCCTTAGCCAAGTGACCAAGGGAAGTGGCAAGGAAAAATTTGTGTGGGGGTAGGCACAACAACGAGCATTTGATGATATGAAACATTTCTTGTGCTCAACTTTAGTACTATCCTTACCTGATCTGCAACAACCATTTGAGATTGAGACTGATGTATCCGACTATGATGTAGGTGCATTTCTCACTCAACATGGTCATATGGTAGCATACCATAGTGAGACACTCTCAAATACTATCCAGAAATACCCCACCTATGATAAGGAAATGTATTCCATTGTACAAGCTTATCGTCAATGGAGACATTAAATTATGGGAAAGGATACAATCATCCACACTGATCACAAGACTGTACAGTTCATACAGACACAGCGGAAATTCTAGAATGACCGCCATGAGAAATGTTCCACATACCTACAACAATTCCATATCAACATCAAGTATAAGACATGGAGCATAAATCATGTCACTAACTGCCTCAGTTGACCTCTCATGGCTACACTCACCACCGTGCTCCATCCTGTGGGAATGAGGCATCTAAGTGGCCCCAAATTTATCAGCAAGATCCTGACTTCACCACAACCTATCAGGGCTTGGGTACAGGCGCGGATGTCATGGATTTTCACATTCAAGACAGAATTTTATGCCATTTGGGACACCTCTGTGTTCCTACAAGTGAGCATGAAAAGATGATTTGGTAGGCTCACTACAGTCAGATGGCAGGACATTTTGTTGTGGAGAAAACTGTGGTCGTTCTACAGAAACATTTTTATTGGCCAAACATTCGACAGGATGTCAGCAAGTATATCAGATCTTGCACTTCCTATTCCATTTCCAAGCCAACCATGAAGAAGCAAGTCTTATACACCCCACTTCCTACTCCTGATAGGCCTCGGGAATCCATCTCGATGGATTACATTTCTGAGATTCTATCCACCAAGCAAGGAAATGATTGTGTATTTGTGGTGATTGATCAGTTTTCAAAGATGGTCATTCTCATAGCCTGAAAGAAGAGAATCACAGTGGAAAATATTTCCAAGCTCTTCTTCGAATGAGTGTGGGTCCATTTTGTGATACCATAGACCATTATCTCCGATCGGGACAACATGCTCCTCAACACATTTTGGTTGAGTCTCTGGTCACTGTTGGACACCAAACTCACTAAATCCAATGCCATCCACCCTCAAATTGATGGCCAAACATAGGTCGTCAATCAGATGATTTTCACATCCTGCACATGTATAACTCTAAGCATCCACGTACATGGGATGAGAGTCTTCCCTATGTTCAACGCAACTACAACATGGCTCTCCATACCTCCTCCGACCATAGCCCATTTCAGGTGGGGTTGGGATTCCAACCCTTGGGTCCCATTGATGTTGCACTAACTCTTGCAACTACACAGACATAATCTTCCCATTTTTAGTCTGAGGTCGACAAAGCCACCAGATTCATTGAGCAGATTCAACACATCTGCCAATAGGTCTATGATATTTTGCAGAAAGCTAATGCTAAGTAAAAGAAGCATCATTATCAACACCAGGTACTGCACAAGTTTCAGGTGGGAGATAAGGTCTGATTACATTTACAGAAATACTTCCTTACAAGGCCCAATCGGAAGCTCTTTCCACTTCCCTATGTTCCTTAAACTATCAACAAGGCTATGTGAGACAGGGCTTCTGAGCTCAACACTCCCCCCTTCCTTAGATTGCACCCAGTGTTCAATGTGGACCTCCTCTGACCATAGTTTCCACCATTATTGGACACCTTAGAGATCATAAAACAATTGACACCAACAAATATCAACCCTGACTACATGGAATAAGCATCCACTGATCAGATAGTGTACACACAGTTCAAGGGAACTCACCAGCTAAGGATCTAGCTTTATCAGGTTTTCAAGGCAGGGAAACTCCTGCACAAAGGAAAAAGGCTCACCCAGGGCCAAATTCAACAGAAATTTCCTCACCTGATGGGGGCACTCAATGAAATGGATACCATTTCTTCCTAAGGGGGGAGGACTGATTCAGGTGGAGATTGGTGGCAACCCACCTATTCCAACTAGCTCCTTTCGATAGTTTTAGTTCATCACGTTCTTTTGTAATTCTTTATAATTGTGGGTTCTACACTTTCAGGGTTGTCTTAATCCCTTCACAGCTTCTAGATGGATATTGGTGGTCTCCCACCTAATCCAACTGGCTTATTTTGGAAGTTTTCATGTCAGTACATCTTTTTTTACTTCCAGGACCGTTTTGGGGCCCTAAACAATGTTTTCTTGGCTTTCCATAGTCAAACTATAGACAAAGTCATAGTTTGAAAACATAATGTATAGCTCTTGAAAATACCTTTCCAGCGGGCTATCACGTGCCTAAAATGGAGGTCGTATTCAAAAGTTACGACCACGAGAAGTTGAGGTACCAACTTACCCATCAAGGCCCACATAACTTTTGGTGTTTCATCTCCTAGTGTTAGATTTTTGGATGTCTAGGGTTTGGAATTCATGATTAATGTTAAAAAGGCCTCTAGAGCCTCATTGTGATTTCATGATTAATGTTAAAAAGGCCTCTAGAGCCTCATTGTGATGATTTATGCTCATACGAATGCACGTAGCAGCAACATCTCTTCTTAGAGATAGTTACCACCATTTGAGCAATTTGTTTTATGTTCTGCGGTTTCATAGTTTCAACCTATTTTTTTTATTCAATAGAAGTTATTGTTCACAAGATATATGTTGTTGTTCTTCATATCTCTTTGTTATTGTATTCATTTTTTGGTTCGTTTCGATCCGCTCATAAATCCGGATCAATGGAGGAATAAACTATTCCTCATTTTCATTATATTTTTTTTGTTTTCTTCTTAAGAAAAATGGAGGATTGAATTACACCAACACACTCTCAAAGGTTTCAGCTTCTCATCGTATAGGTAGTTTTTTACCTAAGTACACCTCTTTTTTTTCAACTTCTATGCATCTCTTAAAGTAGAGTATGGTGTGAAAAATGAAAGAATGAATAATAAAATTGGAAACATCCTTTTTTTAATATATGCTTGGATGGATTCTTATGACATTGATCATGTTTGATGATGACCAAAGTGGCATATTTGTTAGGAAATGAGTTAAACACGAATCATGCATTTTCCATCTCTAGTGATACATATAGAGAAAAG
>CBVK0100247296.1:374-16907 GCA_900067695.1 Picea abies | reverse complement strand
GAGATCTACACTCTTTCCCTACACGACGCTCTTCCGATCTCACAATACTAGCACTTCCAGAATACATTCAAAGAATTATTTGATATTGGAGTAAATTAATAACAACGGAAAGACATCTAATTAAAAATCATGTGATCTTAAGATGATCAATATTTAAGAATGAGAGAAAACTTAGATATGAATATTGATATTATCCAAGATTTAACATTAAGAATAAATTTAAAAATAATCAAATGATAGATCAATCACACATAAAAAATGAAATAAGAAATTACGGACAACATATAACATTTAACAGTATGAAAACACCATATGATGACAAGCTAAA
Source organism: Picea abies (assembly GCA_900067695.1). Taxonomy (NCBI): domain Eukaryota; kingdom Viridiplantae; phylum Streptophyta; class Pinopsida; order Pinales; family Pinaceae; genus Picea; species Picea abies. Next base: position 16,579 of record CBVK0100247296.1, on the reverse strand, counting down.
GCTAAAATCAACCATAATAACATTCTCATAATACAACAATAATGGAAAAACGAAATGGAATAAGCATCACACAGGTCTAAAGACAAAGATGAAAAAAATTAATACATAAATGATAGCAATTAACCATGTATTGATAAAATAGACTAAAGCTAATTTAAATCAATGCATAATCAATTATTCAAAGATTATGAAGATATTATAATGAAAATAAAACCATTTTACTCACAAGACAATATCCATTAAGCAATCTGGAGTTTCATATTCTTCTTCGAAAATACTCGTCCATTCTCCCAAAATTTCAACCATCCATTACTCCATTTGAAAAGAAGAAAAGTTTACAAAATAAATAATATAAAAAAGAGAAAGGATAAGAATCTTCCTCTCCAATTCTTCCATATCTCTGGCTCTGAACTTTCTCATGTATTTATACAATGAATGAACAATCTAGGCGTCACCAATAATTTATGCCACCTGAAATTTGCCTCGTAAAGAGACACAAATATCTCTCAAATCATGCATTTTTTTGGGACAATTTCATCGCTAAAGGTAAACAGGTCCATTTGGGAAATGGGTTTTCAACCGTTTCTTCAAATTCCTCACGGTTTGGTTGCAATCAGTCCTACAAAATCGTTTGTCTGATCTTGACGTCTTTCCAAATTTTATTTGTTGTTGCTCATAAAATTATTTGTAGCAATCCAATATTATTTTTGGATCAATCATCTTGAACGTATTTGGATAATAAAATCAAGCCATGATCAGATCCATACCAAATAACTGATAATAGAAACCTGTGAAACAAAAAAAAAAAACTAAATTAATAACCTAAAAATTGTGAATAAAACAAAATCTAGAACAATAAAATCAAAAATGAATTTAAACTAATTGTAAGTTATAAACAAACATTGTTTATAATTTCCTTTCAAATATGATCTTAAAATTCTAGAATCTTTAAGTTAATGGAGAAAAGAAAAATATTAATTTTGGTTTTTTACAAAATCAAACAAAACATAGATAATTCTTTTTATTATTATTATTATTTTGAGATGCAAAATGAAAAAAGAATTTAATTAATTAATAACACCAAATGAGTTTATGAAAATGAGAAACCAACCAAGACATTATTTGATGAAGTATTGAACACATTATTCAAAATAGTCAAACTTGATCATGAACAAAAGAAAGAACACATAATCATAATTTAAATGAAAGTAAACAGTTGATAAAAATTAATGTTTTGTCTAAATTGAGATTTTTATGTTTGTTTTTAAATTTTAACATATACTCTTGTAATGAATGTCTCATACTATAGTGAATGTCTTAATTTTGTCTCAAAGCAAGCTAAGGTATGGAACTATTTGAAAATGTTGATTCTGTATCTCATCATAATTATCAAGATTCTAATGGGGGCCCTTTAAATTTTGTAAAAAATTAGGGGGACTTGTTGGGGCCTAACACATAGTTATGTGTGGAGGAGATAATACAGGAGATGATGTAGTAAGACAAGATCTAGCACAAAACCAATGGGTGAAGAAGAATGTTGAACCACAGAAGTAGTTTGATACGCAGAATGAAAAGGAGATATTCAAGAAAACCATAAAAGAATTCTTGAAGCCAGACATTGAAACTACATCAACTGCACAATATACTTAGGATGTAACAACGTACGAGATGCCATCATCGTTGGATCACACAAATGAAGCACAACCCCTAGAACAAGTAAGTACCATAAAGGCTTTGTTGCAATCCTATTTTAAAGTACTAAATGATCCATCATCTGTTAAAGTGTTATAAAATATGTTAGAAATATGTAACACAGACGTAGAGGGAAAGTTAGAGTAGAAAACAGTTAATCATCTGCATACAAGGAGGAGGATAAGAAGAGAATTTAGAATGAATGCCAACATTGGAGATTTCAATGGGGGATATTATACTAGATTTAGGCTCCGAAGTGAATGTGATACCCAATAAGACATGGCAATGTATGGGAGAGCCCACCTTAGGATATTCACATGTTCAGTTGAAACTAGAAAATCAACACAGTGTTCTTCCAATTGGAAGGATAAAGGGTGTGACAATAAATCTGGATGGAATGCACACTAAAGTTGATTTTGAAGTGATAGAAATAGTGGATGGATGGCACAATACCTTATCCGACATTTCTTGGATTAGATTGGGCATTTGAAAATCAGGCCATAATCAATTTGAAGACGAGGAAGATGACATTTGAGTTAGGAGAGTACATAGTCATTGTGCCACTAGATCCATCAAAAGAAGAAATATTTTTAGAAACCACTTTTTTAGACTTGGAGGAAATTAACCAACTATACATAACCACTGCGCGAGAAGAATTTTATGTGAATCCAACTGCAGATGGGATACTCAGTTGGAGAAGTATCACATCATGCACGTCAGACTCAGGTACAGGGTTGGAGATTTGGCAGTAGAGATTACATGAAGTCTCCACAAGAAGGTGCACAAGAATAGGTCATGCAGTAAGATGGGTAGGTACAGATATAAGACAACCCCCCACCTTTCATGGGGTGAATAACTTAGAAGAATTCCTAACAAGATACGAATATGAAGTGTTATAAAATCAGAGGCTCATAGCTCTAGACATAGCACTCAAGGAAACACCTACAATATGGTGGGGTGCGCACAAAGAGACAGTCAAGGATTGGTAACAATGTAAGCAATTACTGCACATCATATTTGGCATAGAATAGGGAAGCAATCAACTGTAGAGATATGATGGAAAAGAGACACCAGAAGAACACTTGGAAAAGTGCATAACACTATGGAGAATGACACCACTAGAAGAATGGTCTCATCACTTTATTCACACATTGGAAGGAATTCCAGCAAACTGGTATGTAGACCAGGAATTGCGTAGAGGCACTGTAGAATGGACAACATTACAACAAAATTTTATAGTCACTTTATCATTTGAACATGAGAAACCCAACATGGATTCAACACTAAAATAGATCAGAGGGGTAATATTCATTAAAGAACCAGAGTTTGAACTTATAACAGAGTACCGACAGCAGAATAGACAGACAATGAAAGAAATATTGTCATGCTACCATGTGACGGAAGAAGCACTAGATGAAGATGACCCATGCAACATTCAAATTACATAAATTGAAGGAGAGAGGGAGGTGGAAGTTACATCTCTTGAATAAAAATTATTTGATTTTCCAATCAAGGTGAATAAAGTAAATATTGGGACAAACGATAATCCCAAAATGCCCATTTGGACACTATTGGGATGAACAAATAGTAGAAAGAATAGCAGAGTTTATGCACGAGTACAGTGACCTGTTCCCAACAACCTTTACAAAGATGAAAGGCATAGAAGGAGAGCTAGGAGAGATGAAGATACCTCTCAAACCTGAGGCTAGATGATTCAACCAATGACCATATAGACTGAACCCAATATATAAGCAGAAATTGACAAAATGTTGGAAGCTGGAATCATAGAACTAGTGGAGGAATCTGAATGGGTAAGACCTATGGTAGTTCAGAAAAAGAAGAAAGGAGGCATAAGAATATGTGTCTATTTGAGGAAGTTGAATGATTCTTGCCTACATGACCCTTTTCCTACCCCTTTCAAAGATGAAGTATTGGAGAATGTAGGAGGCCACGAATCATACTCATTCACAGATGGATTCGCAGGATACCATCAGATCAAGATAGCTCCAGAAGATAGGTACAAGACCACTTTTACCACAAAATAGGGATCCTACCAATACACAGTCATGCCTTTGGGACTGAAGAATGCACCATCAATATTCTCAAGAGTAGTCATAGATGCATTCAAAGAATTCAGCCATCATTTTTTAGAAGTATATATGAATGATTGGACAGTCTATAGTCTATTGAAAGATCATGTAGAGGTATTAAGGTTGATGTTGGAAATATGCAGGTAGTGTCATATATCATTAAATATCAATAAGTGCATCTTTGAGACACCTTTTGGGATACTATTGGGCTGTATAGTGTGCAAATAAGGATTGCTAGTAGATCCTGCAAAGATTGCAATGATTGTCAATTTACCACCACCAAAATCAGTATGTCAATTGAGAGCAACATTGGGACACACAGGATACTACAAGAAATTCATAAAAGGGTATGCGTAGATCACTACGTTGATGGAGAAACTGTTGAAAAAAGATAGTAAATTTCAGTGGAATGAGGACTATTACCGAGGGTTGGACACTCTAAAAGAGAAGATGGTAAGAACACCGATATTAGTATTCCCAGATTGGGAAAATACATTTCATGTGCATGTATATGCATCAACCAAAGAACTTGGAGATATTCTGGTACAGCTAGGAGAAAGAGAGTTATATTATCCTATAGCATTTGCAAGTAGAAAATTGTTAGAGTAAGAGAAGAACTACAATACTACAGAAAGAGAATTCCTAGCAATGGTATATGCACTGCAGAAGTTCAGACACTATCTACTTGGGAAACATTTTAAAATGTTCACAGATCATTCTTCCCTCAAAAACCTATTCAATAAGCTAGTGTTGGGGGGGAGGATCTGCAAATGGTTACTGTTGTTTCAAGAGTTTGACTTTGAAGTGATATTCAAACAAGGGAAGTTGAATGCAGGACCTGACCACCTGTCAAGGATCACCAATGGAGAAGAACCTACAAATTTAGAGGACAACTTCCCTGACGCACAGTTATTTTTAGTCCAAGTAGCTGATGAATATTTTGTTGACATCATTCAATATTTGAGTATAGGTACTGCGCCACAAGAATTCAACACTCCGCAGAAGAAAAATCAGGTAGTCAGAGTTGCAGACTATCAATTGATTGTAGGACACTTATACAAGATAAGCGTAGACAACATCTTGAGAATATGTGTACTAGAACATGAAAGGCCTAGGATTTTAGTAGAGGGTCATGAGGGAATAGTTGGAGGAAATTATGTAGGAAAAGCTATCGCGCAGGACTATGGTGTTTTACCATCCACAGAGATGAAAAGGACTAATTCCAGAGATGTGATGTATGTCATAGGGTTGGTAAACCTAATAGACAGGATGAGATGCCCCTAAGAACACAAGTAACCTTTCAAGTATTCGACAAATGGGAAATAGATTTTGTGGGACCAATTAATCCACCAGCAAAGAGGTCAGGAGCAAGGTATATCATTACTGCGACAGAGTACTTAACGAGATGGGAAGAAGCAGCACACTTCATGTTTGAGCAAGTGATCACTAGATTTGGATGCCCAAGAATTTTGATGAGTGAACAAGGCACTCACTTCATCAATATCACTATCAAGGCTATGACTGAGGAGTTTGAAGTCTATCATCAAAAGAGTACAACATATCACCCTCAACCAAATGGAACAGTGGAAGTCTTTAATAAGATCCTCGAGAATGCATTGACAAATATCTACAATGTCAACAGGGATGATTGGGATATGAAGATACCAGTAGTACTATGGGAATATAGGACTACATGCAAAAAACTAATAGGGAAGACACCATTCACATTGCCATATGCACAAGAAGCAGTGATGTCATTAGAATTTTTGGTACCTAGTCTGCACGTAGCAGTAATCACCAACATGACAGAACGAGGCACATTACAAGAAAGGATAAGTCAGGTGATGGTGATGGAAGAAGATAGGATTATAGTAGGATTTCACCAAGAAGTACAGAAAGAAAGGGACATATATTGGCATGAAAAACATATTAGAAGGAAGAGTTTCAAGGAGGGAGACCTAGTCTTGGTGTATGACAGTAAATTTCTTCAGCACCCAGGAAAATTCAGAATGCATTGGTTGGGACCATATGAAGTGAATATTGTCACAGATGGGGGAGTTGTACAGTTGAAATATTTAGGAGGTACAGAACTTAAAGGAATGATCAATGGGAGTCAATTGAAACTATATAGGGATAGTCAACCTCTTAGTACTTAGAAAGTTACCGCGCAGTAAAGACATATGTATATAGTGTATTATAGTTGAAAAAAAGGGGGTTACCATGCCAAACATCATAAGATTGTGTGTGGAAAAAATGGACTTAGCATGACTAAAAGAAAATTTCCACGCACAACGACTAAACGACATACTGCACACTTGGAAAAATCAATGCGCTGGAAAAAGGACCAACGGTCAAAAAAGGAGGAAATTTGAAAAATGGTGGTTACATAGAAAAGGCGCCAAATGGAAGCAACTATGATTAAAAAAGGTAGAAATTTGAAAAATGGTCGTTACGGCTAAAAGGCGCCAACTGGCAGCAATTATGGTCAGAAAAGGCGGAAATTTGAAAAATGACAGTTACGGCGAAAAGGCGCCAAATGGAAGAAATTATGCTTAGAAAAGGAAGAAATTTGAAAAATGGTCATTATGGCGAAAAAGGGCCAACTGGCAGCAATTATGGTCAGAAAAGGCAAAAATTTGAAAAATCGCAGTTACGGCAGAAAGGCGCCAACTAGCAGCGATTATGAAATTCAATGCAAAAGTACGAATAAAGCGCCATTACATTAATCAACATTGGGGAAACTTCTCCAAGAATATTCATGACTCGCCTATATAAAGGGTAAATGCAGGAAACATAAGACCCATTGTGAAATCATGAAATTGTAGAGATATAGAGTACGCAGAGGCGAAGTGAGTTGAAACAGGGCGAACCAGTGAAGAGTTAGTTAGCAAAAACCAACCACTACTCACGATGGCACCACCAAATATGGGTGTGTCGAGCCAAGTAGGGAGGAAAACACGAAGTAGCAGGGCACCACCAGAGGCAGCGGAGCCCGGAAAGGAAACCAGATAGCCCAAGGAATCTGTCGACATTGACACAATTTCGTCGTCGGTTGAATCTCCCATAGACCCTACGTCAATGGTGGAGGAAAGGCAGGGTCCAATTTCATTGGCCATGGAAGTCGACCCATCTAGAAATGTGTAGGTAAATCTCACGCATAACATAGAAAACCCATCATAAACCATAATGGTTGAAGGGGTCTCGCAGGTAAATGGCAGAGATGCTTCACAGACAAAGGCAGCAGTACCCGATTACACCAGAGAAGAAACCGTGTAGGAACAGGAGGGTCTGGTAGAGGATATCATTGGTCAGCCAGACCTTAATGTAGAAAGAAGACAGATGGAGGCAAGGTCCTCAAGTCAACAGACAAAGTGGAAGGGAAAACAACCTATGGTGCAGTCTCCATGCAGGCATCTGGACATAGCAATTGTGCTCCCCCGCATTCCAGAAGTAGTGTAAACCATGCCAACACTACTAGATTGTGTGGTGAAACTGAGGTACTCGGACCACGATGTGGCCGACATAGGAAAATTCTCGAATTTTCTACTTAGACCACATAGGCATAGGAACCTTTGGAGACCCCATCCTACAACCAAAGCCATGGGTAGTTAACCTAGAAAACACTGGGATCCTCAACTTGTTGGAGATTCCCAACTTTGGAAGGGCGAAAGATGTGAACAATTGCATCAAGCAGTTGATAGTGGTCCTCCATGGAGGATTTCTCTGAATGGGACAGGTCGTCTCCATAGATGTAGAGATAATCATAGCAATTATAGGATTATTGCCAATGTGTGAGAACCCCACGTAGTACCTAGACGAAAAAACTAAGGAGAAGGCACTAGCAAAAGAAATGAAGAGAACATATGGAACAGAGAGGGGATTGCGTAGAATAATTATCAAAAGGATTAGCAACGTTGTGACACATATGGCCACTAAACTCATGGCCTGCAAAATTTCACAAGGAATAAGTCTATGTCGGGGTCGTCGCAGCTGCAGCACAGTGTGCAAATGGCACGTCGCTCAACTGGGGCCCTTACCTACTCGACATGTTCATGGAGGACTGCAAAGACACGTAGGACCTCGGAATAGAGTTCCACTACTCGTGGCTACTCATGTTGATTGCGTTGATGGGTTGGAGAGAACCCCCATATTCATACTTTTGTATTTGGATAGGTCGGTGTCACACAACACGACACACGTCGTTGGGGAGAAAATCTGACCCCAAGCACAAAATCACAAACACGGGTACCTTCGCCAAGTACTTCACATAGATACAGGAGAGTATATCCAACACTTGGAAAATAACCCCATATTTAGTCACGTAGTTCCAGGACATCTCCAACTTTAAGGCATCCAGGCACAACATGTGGATCCAATCACACAGGGATCCAACAAAGGAGTGGCTCCAACTGAGATACTGTGTAATGGAGGAAGACGTAGAAATGGCCATGAGCTATTGGCCCGACAAATGGAAGATCCCAGTATTACATCAAGAAGTCCCTAAGGGCACGGAGGTGGATGTAGATCAAACTAATATGCCTGTCGAAAAAACCATTGTGCCCAAAAGGTCGAAACCAACACAAAATTCGGTGTAGCAAAAGAAGGGAGGTGCAAGAAAGAAGGATGCATAATCAGGAAAGAAGGACATTTCCTCGCAACAAAAATACCAAGGAGAGGGGGCTACAAGAACATAGGGAACCCCCTCAGCATCTACTCCCCAAGAACCAGGGCTACCTAAGTAGCCAATTTCACAATCAGGAGGAACACGCAATAAGGAAAAGGCTCACAAAGAGCCACCTGAGTAGATAATCAAATAGGATGATGTTGACCTGGTGGCTGAAAAGGTGCAAGACCAGGTCGCAAAAGAATTTGAAGAAGAAAATCACTAAAGGGGGTAGATACAAGATGACCTGGTTGGAATAAGACATGTCCTTGAGCAAATCAATACCGCGCAGAGGTCTAAAAGGGGAATAGAATACTTCCCCTATGGAGAAACAACAGTGACAACAAGGACTACGCAGAAAATGGAACACATTGTTCACACAACTATGCAAGCAAGTCCAACATTCAGAATAACAAAGGACAAGTTGCAAATGGATAAAACCACAGCACAAATGCCACTGAAAGAGTTGGCGTAGGTCAAAATTATATTGGCTAAGATAACAACAAAGGTGTTGTACAGTCTCCAATTCAGCGTCGCACAGGAGGTGAAGTCACACGCAAGGACATATGCAACAGAACTGTGGGAAACTAAAAGTGACAAGGAAGAATTGGAGCTCGTGCTTGAACAAGTAAAGTTCAAGACCGAAGAAGAGAAAGAGTGTGCAGTTAAAATTGAACAAGGGGTGACAATATTCTACAACAACCTTTCAGACAGCACGTAGGCCGAGAGTCCAAGTACAGAGGAAAACTCAATCAGATTGACAAAACCATCAACCACTATAGGAAACTGCTTGAGGAACTGAAGGAAAATCAGAATTTGACGACTCCACCCGAGGTTAGGGAGTAGAGGAAAGAAGAAGTTGCAATCCAACTAGTAGATTTGGAGAAACAAGTCAACACAACAACAGAATTGTTTGACAAAACAATGCATCTTTGGACAGTGCTGGAGGAAGATGAGCAGGTCCAACGGTGGGACTAGGCGGAAGAGAGGATAAATGCAAAAATATGAGACCTCAAGCAGAGGTAGAAAACAATGGGCATCACTGAGCATTTAAAAGGAATGCAGGAGATGAAGAGATTACAAGCCAAAATAAAGATGGCATGGGTGCACAAACAGGAGAGACAGGCGCAAATGGAACCCCTCCAAGAGAAAGCAGTAGAAATGATCGCGCAGCTGGAGACAAAGAAGAAGAATATGGTGTGGACATAGGTAGAGTCCACAAACATGGTTTAGGAGGAAGTCATGGTGTAGAAATTAGAAGCGCTTATAGAAAAGTTCGTGCATGTCCAAACATGAGGAAGGGGACTAGGAGACAAGTTCCACAGTCTAGCAGAGGTTGTCAAGGGGGCATGCAGTTCCTAGGTGGCTCAGGACAAGCCACATATTAGAGTTGGGTGCATGTTGGGCATAGGCCCATTTTGGAGAATAAAGCACAAAGAAGGGAAATATAGCTGGCAGGAAAAGCAACATGTGCAAGGTAAATGTGCATGAAGAGGAGGAAATCATGCGAGGCATGCATGCAAGAAGACCTAACCATGATAGGGTTATGATTTTGGTAAGAATATGTAATGACTGATAAGCCAAAAACATGTATAAATAGGCACCTAGGAGGTCTAGTTTGAGGTTCGGAGTTGGATGTCATGTTGTTGGACATTGTTACTAAGTTGTTTGAAGACTAAAGGACTATAATTCCGATATATTTTGTAATTTGTGGAGCTGAGGAGAGAAAATAAGGTGGATATTGAGGGTTAGATCACAGGATAAGGACCCTAGTGTGATCTAGTCTGCCTCATTGCGGATATCGACCTATTTTGATGAAGATTTGTAAAGAGCGAGGCATTGTAGTTTTGGGAAACATAATAATAAAAGAGTAGAGCATCCAAATCTTTATGGACGTAGCCCAGGAGGGGTGAACCACGGTAGATCATGTGTTATGTAATTTAATTTTGTGTATCTCCTTTGTTATTAATAATTATATGTTAGAAAAATGTATGAATGATTTAGATAGATCTGTTGTTTTACATGCATGAGTAGGAATGATAGATTAATCAAGATAAGTTGAATGTTAGATTAAACGAATGAAGATAACAGAATTGAATTCCATATCCCCACTCACTCCTAGGATGCAAGCACCTGATCATTGCATCCACCCATAAGAATTATCTCGGGTGAGACTGCGTAGTGCATTATGTGTGTTGTGTTTCCTTCTATTTTACCAGGAGGGCTGATAGTTTTAGGGGGGTTTGTTGGAAACCATAGTAGATATGAACCCGGGTCAGCCCAAGAATGGTAACAAGAGTGTAGGTAAACCAAAAATGTATTTTCCAGTTTTTCTTGCATCTCATCAAACAACATGGAAAAAAATGCCAGAATTTTCCTTCCCTTTCTTCAGATCTGAAGTGTGCAATAATGTTGTATACTTTGTTACGCAACACTTCCCTAACCTCAAATAAAATGCATTGTATTTTGTTTCTCCCCAACCAATCAATGTTATCAAGATAATCAACCATGAATAATGAAACTCTAATCCAAAATCTTGTGCATCCTCGTAGTCCTCCAAAAACAAGTTAAGTAGATATGGATCCCACCTAAGTAGACTCCCCTTTGTGTAATGCATTACTGCTACTATGACTCATGTAGGTGCATCCTCCTTGTGACACTTCCTCAAAAGTTTTCATGCCATCAATTGTGTTGCCAACCTCATTGTTGGTTCACTGATTTGGTTAATGATTATTCCTCGAGACCCTCTCTCTGTGCCATATTTCTTCTTCATCTCCTCTGCTAAATATTTTCCCTTTGTCTGGTCATCCAAATAGTGATATAATTTATCTCCATCTATTGGTAAACTTGTGATCTCTACAATTAAATATTTTTTTGTCCATCCATAAGATGAATCCATGTACCAGTGCCAGTAGTTGTTTCACATGAGAATTTTCATATTTTCCCCTCCCAAAGTGGGGAATATATGGAAAGTTCATGATCCATGTTTTATATAATCCTACAATCCATTGTTTCATCTCCAACATAGGATCCCCTGATGGACCCGCTCCCTTGTTTTCCATGTACACTTACATCACAAAATCTAGGAACTTGTCTATGTTTGTCACATCATGATCAACATACTTCAGTTTTTTTACACATCCTAACATGTCACCAAATACTTTGACTCCTTCAAGTATTTGTGATAATGTCAGTGTTAACTCCTTCTGTTTGTTTGGTGTTCTTGGCACAACAAGTTTTTCCCTAGTTTTTTTCTTTCCTGTTGATGGCCCTTCTTCTTGGTTCTCATCCTCATCTTCTTCCATGTTTGAGTTTTGCTTTCTTGTAATATCCTAAATATATACTTGTTCCTCCACCTGTTGCACTGGCTCTACTAGAGGGTGATGCGCTTCTTTGGCCTTTCCTTTGGGCTCATCAATCCATTGTGGTGCTCCTAATCCAATTCATTGTGTGGGGTTTTTCTCTGTGCTAGGGTTTTGTATGTCATTCTGTGGATTGATGTCCATTCCCTTTGTCGCTGAAATTTGTTGTTCTTGTTCCTCCACAATCATCAGACTAACCGGCTCAATGAATGGATATAGGGTTGCATCCACATCCACCACTCCTTCCGGATGATTCTAGTTTTCTCTGTCGGCAGCTATGTCATTTGCAGAATTCACATCACTCTGTGTCTTCCTTACGATTCAGCTAGGAGATCCAAACTTTGGTGGCGCCATTCTTCTAAATTCAAACAGGGTTTTTTTGAATATTCACTAAACCACCTCAAAATCACCTGCTCGCTCTAGGTTTTATTCCTTATCTCTCATTCGCATAAAGTCACGATGAATCTTTTGGTGCACAATTTCTTATTTTATAGGTTATGTCATAAATGCTTCGTCACACCCCACTTTTTCGATCACCTTTTTTCCTCTTTCCAACCGCTCTTTGTCTTGGTATGGTGTTTTTTTTATTGTGCCATTTGTCCAGCGTGACATGTATTCTTTTTATTTCATGCCACTTGTTATCTACTTGTGTGTTGTATCATCTAACTACTTTACTGCCACTTATCTATCTACTGCATCTTTTTGTATTTTTCTTGTTTTTCTCTTTTGAGTCCTACTATATACACTATGTACAATTATAATTTTTTGTGTTGCAATTACTGAAGGTTATTGGGTCAACTGTCCCTATATTGTTTCAATCGATCTCCATTCACCAATCCTTGAATATCCTTTCCTGATAAATCATGAAGTTGCACAACACCTCCATTTGTGATAAACTTTATCTCATGTGGGCCTAGCCAATGCATCCTGAATTTTCCTGGGTGTTGTAAATATTTAATTCCACAGAGAAGAACCAAATCTCCTTCCTTAAAGTTTTTCTTCTTAATGTGTCTATAATTCCAATCTTTTTCCTTTTATTTATGTACTTCCTGATGGAAACCAACCATAATCATGTCTTCTTCTAGTTCCATGAGTTGAGACAATCTTTCTTAAGATGCGCCTTTTTTTGTCATGTTTGTAATGGCTACAATGTGCAGATTAGGTATCAAATATTCTAAAGGGATTACTGCTTCCTTGCCATACACCAATCTGAAAGGTATATTCCCTATGAGTTTCTTTCATGTAGTTCTATAATCCCATAATACTGTTGGAATATTCAAATCCTAATCATCCTTATTTACATTGCAAATTTTAGTTAAGGCATTCTCCAATATCTTATTAAATGCTTCCACTGTTCCATTAGCCTAAGGATGGTATGGGGTGCTCTTCTGATCATGTATCTCAAATTATTCAGTCATTGCCTGGATGGTACTATTGATAAACTAAGTTCCCTGATCACTCATCAAAATTCTAGGGCATCCAAATCTTGTAATTACTTTTTCAAATATGAAGTATGATGCATTTTCTATGTTGCAATATTTTATTGTTGTTGCTTCAACCCATCTAGTTCAATATTTTGTCATTGTAATGATGGATTAATTTGTCCTACAAATTCTACTGCCCATTTATCAAACACTTTAAGAGTTACCTGGGGTTTTAAGAGCATCTCATCCCTCCTGGATTTCTTTCCTACCCTCTAATAGACATCAAAATTCTAGCAATATTCCTTTACATATTTAGAAATTGTTGGCCACCATAGTCGTGTGTGCAATATGTTTTGTGCAATAGCTTTACATACATAATGTCCTCCAACTATTCCTTCATGTTCTTATGCTAATATGATAGGACATTTATGTTCCATGACACATATCCTTATAATGTTATCTGCTCCTAGTTTATACAAGTGTCCTACAACAATTTGGTAATCTGCAGCACTAACCATCAAATTCTTCTTCTGCGTAGTATTGTATTCCTTTGGGGAAAATCATGTACTCAAAAATTCAATAATATCAACAAAGTATTCATCAACAATATGTACTGAAAAGATTTGTGCATCATGAAAATTGTCCTCCAGGCTTCTTGGCTCCTCTCTATTAGTTATCTTGGATAGATGATTTGGCCTTGCATTCAATATTCCAGGTTTGACAACTACTTCGAAATCAAATTATTCAAATAACAACAACCATCTACATATTCTCCCCCCCAAACTAGCTTGTTGACTAGGTATTTGAGAGTAGAGTTATATGTGAACATTTTAAAATGTGGCCTAACAAATAGTGTCTAAAATTTTGCAATGCATATACCATAGCCAAACATTCTCTATCTGTTGTATTGTAATTATGCTCTGAATCTGAAAGTTTCCTACTTGCAAATTTTATTGGGTGATCTATATCACCTTCTCCTGGATGTGTTAATACTCCTCCAAGTGTTATTGAAGAGGCATAAACATGAACATGGAACTCTTTTGACAAATCTGGAAACACCAAAATTAGTTTTGTCACCATTTTCTCCTTCAAGATGTCCAAACTCTGTTGGCACTCATCATTCCATTGAAACTTGATATCCTTCTTTAACAATTTCTCCATGGGTGCAGTAATCTATGCATAGATCCTGATGAACTTCCTATAGTATCATGTATGACAAAGTGTAGCTCTTAATTGGTGCACTGACTTAGGTGGTGCTAAATTAACAATGACAACAATCTTCGCATGATCAACCAATAAACCATTCTTACACACCACATGCCCTAGCACAATTCCAAATGGTGCGTTGAATATGCATTTATTAATATTCAAGGAAATTTGACATTATCTACAGATGTCTAGCATCAATCTTAAAACTTCAACATGATCTTTCAATAATCTAAATATTGTCCAATCCTTCAGATATACCTCTAAAAAATTATGTATAAAATATTTAAATGCAACTACCACTTCTATTGAAAAAATAGCAATGGAATTCTTCAATCCAAAGGGAATCATTGTGTATTGGTATGACCCCCATTATATGGAAAATGTAGTCTTATGACAATCCTCTGGTGCTATTCTGATTTGGTGATATCTTGAATCAATAAATGAGTATGCTTCTTGTCCTCCTACATTTTCCAATACCTCATATGTAAATTGAGTAGGGAAGGAACCATGCATACATGCATCATTCAACTTCATCAAGTATACACATATTCTTATTCCCCCTTGATTCTTCTCATGAACTACTATAGGACTAATCCACTCATATTCTTCAACGGGTTCTATTATACCAACCTCTAACATTATATCAATCTTTTCCTTAACTTTCTGTTTATATATTCGATTCAACCTATAGGGTCTCTATCTTATTGTTCTGGCATCTATTCTTAGAGGAATATTCATTTCTCCAAGTTCTCTTGCTACGCCTTTCATTTCTAAAAATTTCATTGGAAATAGATCACTATACTTGTGCAATAATTATGTTATTCTTTCCACTGTCTAGTTATCCTAATAGTCACCAATACTTGCAATCTTCGGATTCTCCTCTATTCCAATATTGACTTTATTTATACTCAATGGTGCAACAAATTATTCTAACTGTAACTATTATCCTTCTTCTTCTCTTTACCCTTATACTTGTGTCATCTTAATATCATGCGGGTATTCTTCTATTGGATTATCTTTTGCGATGTGGTAAAAATGTAGAAATTGTTTGACTGTTGTCAATTTTGATTTTGATAAGATTTTACAATTTCTACTTCAGTTTCTTCAAATATATTATATTTTACCAACTTCATTGTTTCATCCATCATTGGGTTCTCTTGTTCAGATGAAAACGTAATGAAAAAGTTCCACTGCAAATATTCCAAATTTACAGTTTTTCAGCACAGTTCTAGTTTTGTATACCAATTTCTTGGGATGTCATCTAATGTATGAATGAAATGATGTGGACATTCCTCTAGTAGTACCAATCTCCATTGATCTATGCATATGTCTATATGTTCTCTAGGTTGTCCTATTCCATCATACTTCTCCAGATATTTACTCTCTTGTTCTGCACCAAATCTGATGCACAAAAATATTTTGCATTGATACCTGTTGGAGCCGGAAGTCACTCTTGGATTGCTTGCAGGAGCAGAGCCTGACACCCATCAGTTTAATGTCACGATTTGTTTAAAGGGGTGATCAAATGGAGAAGAACTCAGAACAATATCATCTCAACTCAGAACTAGGCCAAGCATGCAAGAACAAGTGAGGTCCTGATAAACTTCAAACAGTGAGTTGCAATAAAGGGTGAGTAGGGGTAAGACTTGCATGAGAAAAGTGCGAAGGTCTATCATAAACATCAGGTTCATAATAGACTTGGAGAAGAAAGCATTCGAACACAAAATCCTTTTATATTCAAACACAGAAAACCAGAGAATACAAT
>CBVK0100247295.1:0-16911 GCA_900067695.1 Picea abies | reverse complement strand
TCGCGTACCCAACAGGTTCCGCACAAATTAACAAACAAAAAAAAAATTATTTTATTTTTTAATTATTACAAATTTCATTAATTTATATATATATTTATATATATTTAATTTTTCATTAAAAAAAAATTACTATTTTATTATAACATCTAAGTCATATATTTTTTCGTATAAACAAAATATTTCCAATTAAAAACATGCCTTAACTACTTTTAAGACATTATAATAGCGTGGTATTGGCATTTTTTTTTAGATTTCTATGTCTTAAAAAAGGCATGCAAATCATTATCTAACAATAAATTTATAAGAAGCTGTAGATATCTTACAATGGTGGATGTACGTTTATAGGTAACAATTTTGATGCTTATAAATCATATTTAATTTCTCCATTTCGATGTAAATAATTTTCATTTTTTATTAAAAACTCTAACTTTTCAATTTTGATTATATTTAAAAGAAGTGGTATTTTCCATTTCGATGTAAATATTTTTCATTTTTTATTAAAAACTTTAATTTTTCAATTTTGATTATATTTAAAAAAAATGTTATTTCTTTTTGCTTTAATTATTTTTATATGTAAATTTAGTCTAAATATTTTTATTTTATTTGAATATTTTTTAATTTTTTATTTTTGAATTTCAAAATCATTATACATTTTTGTATGTAAATTTAGTCTAAATATTTTTATTTCATTTGATTTTTTTTTATCTTTTGAATTTCAAAGTCATCAACATGGGAGAACCAACAAAGTTAGGTAGTCAAAAATCGATTAACTTAAATTGGTTGTTGTTTCACACTGTTATCTACAAAAATCGATTAACTTATGTAGTCAGAATTGATTTAATGATACATGTAATAAGAATTGATGAAGCTTGTTAATAAATGTTAAGCATTTTTTAATTAAATGATCTTTCTAACTTTATTTTAACCAACAACTCCACTTGATTAGTAAAATTGGACGACTTGGTCTTTCACTAAGATGTTCCCATCCTACATATATGTTAGATGGAAAAATTCACAATTTTCAAGTAAATTTCCCTTAAGATTAATGGTGCCCCCTTAAATTTAGAAGGGTACATAAATCATGTAAACATGGTTCCATGCTTACAAATGGCCTTAAGGATAATGTCTCCCCTAATCTAACAAGAGTTGTATGGCAGCGTAGTCCATGTCGGCTTGAATTGGGAATAAATGCACATGGATGGGGAAGAAGTAGCGAAAGCAGATGGAAACTGCAACAGAGATGTGACACGCAGCATGAAGCACCGGTGGTATCTATGCAGTAAATAACATGTGGCCCCTAGAGTCCCATTTATTTTTTGAAACTATATAATCTATTTTGCTATGTTCAAAATTTTTGTCTATTTTGTCTCTATATGTGCCAGCACAAATAAAAAGTTACATTAAAATTAAATAAACACAATTTCTTGACATTCAACATAGTGGAAGATAAAAATCTGTGAGGACATATATATAAAAGGAGATAAAAAACAGTTTTGAAATTAAATAAACACAATTTCTTGGCATTCAGCATAGTGGAAGATAAAAAATTATGAGGACCTATATATAAAAGGAGATAAAAAACAGTTTTATTTGAAATATATCAAAATATAATATTGTCTGTTACATATTCCTGGAAATTTAAATGTGTTTGTCATATAGACTAGGATTGGGGCTCCCACAAACCATAAGAGAAATATGTACAAGAAATATGACTGTGGAAAGAAGAAGTGGGCGACGGTAGAGTGTAATACCTGAAAAGAATAAATTGAAAGGTATCAGTCTTTGGCTAGACATTTTTATTTAAAAAAGTGGAATAACTGGATTGATAAAAAAAGCAGGATGTGATTAGTATAGACTTATAGTGATGGTACATATCACCCCTTTTGCTATTTGCTTGCTGATGCCTTTTGGTTATTGTCGTCGACGGCTACTGGAATCGTGGCAACTATCTGTTGTCTTTCATCATCGACCTGCTTCAATTCCCTCTCGAGCCATCCTTCAATGTAGCTTCTCAAGGGGGCAACGTTGATCTATGTTGAAAAGTTCATTTTATAATTCCCTTAGATCGATAGAAAGATTACGCAGAGCCTGATCAATTTGTTCATTCTGTACCGAATAGTTGACTAGTCAGTTGTCGATGTCATCTTCACCATATTCAAGGATGTTGTAAAACTTTTCCAAAGACAACGCCTTAAAAATATCAACATGTTTATCGAAGGATTTCTTAGTTAAGGGCAAGGAGTTGACGATTAAGTTGGTGTCTTGGAAGTCGTTGGTCCTTCCGGCTAAGTCTATTTTGGTCAGCTTTGTGAATAATTTTTCTTTCTTTGATATGGCTTGTTCACATCACTGAACAATGAGATACATGTTCTTCATTTTTTCTTTCCAGCATGCATTTAATTGAGTGATCCAATTTTTGGATGGGAGATCTTGTTGTCTTCTTCTCGTTTCTGTCATGTTGTTGGCAAAGGTGCCAAAAGGAAGGACCATGTATAAATAAAAACGTTCTTCATTTTTTAATTCCGCCTGCAAATGTTCGAGAAAATTATATGCCCTCGTTCCAAGGGAAGCCATGGTTTGTGATGTTTCTCACGACTCAGCAATCCGGTCCATTCTTTTCTTGATATTATTCTCCACATATCCTCTACACGATGCGAGGAGGCTGGAGGATCCTTTTAACTTCGCTGCAGGGGTGGCAGGCATGGATATTTCCAAAGGATTGGCAAGCAATGGCATAGGAATCAAAGATTCTTCCAATTCCTTGACCCGATCCTTCAGTCTGGCATTCTCAGCCTCATTACCTCCAATGGAATCATCAAGAGCTTCTGCGGTCGCTATGTGAAATCGACAGATTTGGGACGGTCGTATTTTCGCAAGGTTAACCTCTGAACGAGATTTTCCTTTCTTATTTTTTACATCTTTTTTTCAATAATTAATTTTTTGGACTGGCTATCAAAAACAGTGCTCTGGAACACGAAGGATTCATCTTTGTCAAATTTTTCGGTATCAACTATGTCCATTGGATGACTATGTTGAATCGCGTCTCCGGGCTGATCAAGATAGTGGAATACGCTATCCAGATAAGGCTCAAGTTCCATGTTCTCACTATCAATTTTGGGCCCTTCCACCTGTCCCACAATTTTTTTTCTCTTCTTGTCCACTGGAAGCTTGTGAGAACTGTCAATTTTAAGGAGAGGAGGGTCGTTATCTCCTCCTTTGTTTGAAGAATTATGAGTTGTTTTGTTGTTGTGGTGGGCCATTGGAGCGATGCTCTGGGATGTCATACTTTTGTGAGTGTTATCTGCCGATTGAACACTCTTCTCATCGGTGCCTTTTCCCTGTTACTTGTACAATTTAGTGGTGCTTTGCAGTGTGTCTAGGTCGTCGGCATCAAAAGCAAGAGCGTTGTTGTGAGTGTCTTTATTTTCGGTTAGGTGTTTTTTGAAAAAAGAATTATCGAAGCCAAGTGTTTGTAAATGTTCTAAAAAAAAATTTATTAGGGTCGAACCCTCTTAGGCTTTCAGCATATCTTAGGTTCAAGTTGCTGAAATGGGTTGCAAAGTCATCATTTTTTTTTACATTCCTCAACATGAAGTCCCCGACTTTCCAAGGCAAAGGAATGAACTTTTTTTTCTCTTCTCTTGGAAGAGATGCAACCAGTAGTTGTATTTCCTTGCTATTTCTGTAACAAACATTATGTTTGTAATGTGACATGGAAGGAGAAGTAGGTTTTTCCCTGGAGCTAAAAATCCTTATCACAGTGTAATTATCCATATGTTCAAGTGCCCCCTTCCTGTCTAAAAACCTAGTTGTCTGATCATATATGCGGGGAGCATCTTCTCCTAACAACAAAACTTTGAAAACAGACACAAAGCCATTAAAAACCTCATAAAAACAGTGGGAGGCCTTGTGCTTCCACAAGGCCTAATCCTTATCACAGTGTAATTATCCATATGTTCAAGTGCCCCTTTCCTGTCCAAAAACCTAGTTGCATGATTAGATATGCAGGGAGCATCTTCTTCTAATAACAAAACTTTGAAAATAGACACAAAGCCATTAAAAACCTCATAAAAATAGTGGGAGGCCTTGTGCTTCCACAAGGCCTAGTACTAGAACATTACTGGGTCGAATTCCTAGTTTACCTTCTTGGACAGAGACAATTTTGGAAACTGGCAGCAATGTGCTATCGCAAAAACCAAGTAGGATGACATATAAAATTTCTTCTCCTTTTTGAAGCTTGACAATTGGGAACAGATTTCATGGGAAATTAGCTTGCCCCAATAAAAAATGGCTTGTTCCTTGACCGTGAAATACAAAATATAAAGAGCCATGCGGGAAATAGTTGTTGTGGACTCATGTCCTGTTAATCTTGTAAACAACCAGGCAATTTCCTGGAATGGATTTCTAAATGAACTAACCTGCAAGCTTGTGATATCTTCAGGAACTGCCATCGGGTCTTCCAGGAACTCGGGCAAGAAGTCCAACTTGTTATTATGATTTCTTAGGAATTGTTTGGAATCTTCTCCTTTGAACATCAATGTTGGCTTCGACAATCTTAACATCTAGCGAAAGACCTGAGGTGACAAAGAAACAAAAGAGTGGTCCCGCAGTGGAATAATTCTTTGGTTTGAAATATATTTATCGGCGCACCAAGAGACCAGCTCTTACAGTCAAAAACTTCAGGGACACAGCCTGCACGATCAATCCCAGAGGTCCAAATTACTTCGTTATGGGCGGCAGGGGATGAGTAATAAGAATATTCCCTAGACCACTGGAAGTTTTGGTCCTCGCGCCCGAAGATGTTCACTGTATCTCCACAGAACTATTGTCGAGATGATCCCATAGGTTTATGAGAACGTTCGTTTGCTCTAGACGATGGTTGAAATGAACAGTTGGAGGTGATAATATAACCCTCCGCAAATGTTGGTTCAATGCTTATGAATGGGAAATCTCCTCGAGCCTTTCGCTCATTAATGACAATCTCTATGNNGATGAGTTGTTAGCAGTAAAACTTACTTATTTCATATTTAGAAGTGCGAAGGTGGCAGGTATGGCGAAGAACAATTAAGGATTGGAGGTTTTGTGAACGTGCCAACCCGACGACGTGCGAACGACATTCCATGATTTTGAAATCAACACTCAAAAGGGATAATATAACCCTTTGCAAATCTTGGTTTAATGTGTATTAATAGGAGATATCCTCGAGCCTTTCACTCATCAATGACAATCTATACGGTTCATGGACGATGAGCTGTTAGAATTAAAGCTCACTAATTGCATATTTAGAAACAATATATATATAAACATTTTTTATATTATAGACAAGTGCAAAGGTGACGGAGATGGGGAAGAGCAAGGAAGGAATGGCAAGGTATGAAAAGCGATCGGACAGGATTCAAAATAGGGTTACGGGGGATACTCAGGAGAGGTGAGTGTCCGACGGTCAAATTTTAAGTCTCGGAATTTTTGACTGCAAAACGTGTAAAACGGAAGAGAGCATGATGGGGCAGTTCAACGGTTGGTTTGTATATTTGCAGAATTTCGAGAATGTGGCTAAGTATGAAATAGGGAAACGGTCGGTCAAACTCGTTTTCGAAATTGCGGATTGAAGATTTTGTGAATGTGCCAACCCGACGACGCTCAAATGACATTCCATGATGTTTGAAATTAACACTTGGAAGGGATAATATAACCATCCGAAAATTTTGGTTTTATGTGTATTAATGGGAGATCTCCTCAAATCTTGGTTTAGCATTAACGCTTGCTAATTACATACCTAGAAATAAGATCTTATATATAATTGCTTATTGCTAATTGCAAAGGGCGCAGGAACATGAAACAACGATTAGGAATTGGATATTTCTTGAACCCGCCAACCCGACGATCCGCGAAAGAAATTTGAAGAAATGGGGAAGTATGGAAAGTGGATGGACGGGCTTCAAAATGGGGTGACAGTAGTTCCATAAGAGACGTGAGGACTCGACGGTCAAAATGTATGTCCTAGAAATTTTCAGTGAAAAATGTGTACCATGGAAGAGGGCATGATAGGTAGACTGTAATACGGAAGACCGTATGATGTGAGTTTGGTTGTAAATTTGTATATCGCGGAAGTCAAGGTATTGTTTGCAGGTCATGGAACAATAGAAGTGCAATCTAGAGCCCGCCTACTTGGAAATCCGTGGTCAGAGAAGTGAATGGGTATGGAATGGGGAAGAGGTCGGTCAGTGTCGTGATATAAAAGCACGAGTGAAAATGTGAACTCAGAAGTCCGCCTACCCGCACAGCTAGACATTTTCGAAAAAATGAATAAGTGATGAGAAAGATAAAGTTCAGGGAAAAGAGAAACATATATTTGGTTAAGTATAGAAGACGAAAAAGAAGGGTTAATATATTCACATATGTAATAGATATCCCATTTCCTAACAAGATCTTTTCTACATGTTTATGGAGAAGTTATATACTTATTGCATATACTTGGAATTTTCTACATGTTTATGGAGAAGTTATATACTTATTGCATATACTTGGAAAGAAGTGCGAAGGCAGCGGGCACAAAAAACAATGACTAGGAATTGGAAATTGTCTATGATCTGTGAAAGAGATTGCAAGAAATGGCTGTGGAAAGCAGTGATATGGGTTTCAAAATAGGCTCACAAGGGTTCCTGAGGAAACATGAGGCCCCGACGGTCAAATTGTATTCATCAAAAATTTTGAGTGCATACTGTGTAACACGGAAGAGGGGCTGATGTAGGAATCCGAAAGATGAGCTCCAAAATAGACTAGCAAGGGTTCCCGAGGAGACATGAGGTCCCGACGGTCAAATTGTATTGATCAGAAATTTTGAGTGCATACTGTGTAACACAAAAGAGGGGTTGATGTAGGAGTCATGAACCCGCAAGTACGCCAACCCATGCAGCTAGACATTTTCAGAAAAATGACTAAGTGACAAGAAAGATAAAGTACATGGAAAAGAAAAACAAGAATTTGGGTAAGTAAAGAAGACGGAAGAGAAGGGATAATATATTCACATCTGTAATAGATATTCCATTTCCTAGCAAGATATTTTCTGCATGTTTTTGGAGAAGTTATATACTTATTGCATATACTTGGAAATAAGTGCGAAGGTGGCGGGCACAAAAAACAATGACTAGGAATTGGAAATTGTCTGAACTTGCCAACCTGACAATCCGCCAAAGAGATTGCAAGAAATGGCTGTGGAAAGCGGTCGGACGGGCATCAAAATAGGTTGACAAGGGTCCCAGAGGAGACATGAGGGCCCGACAGTCAAATTGTATTGATCATAACTTTTGAGTGCATATTACGTAACACAGAAGAGGGATGATGTAGGAGTCTGGAATTCATTTTCTATATCTTGGAAGCGGGGGGGCTGTTTGTAGGTCAAGGAACACTGGAAGTGCATTCTTCATGTATGGGAATCTGCAACTGAAAAAAGACAGGTAAGTATGGAATTGGAGGCACGAAAGAGATTCCAAGAAATGATGAAATATGGAAAGTGGACGCAGGGGCTTCAAAACAGGGTGACAATAGTTCCCCGGGAGACGTGAGGACCCGAAGGTCAAATTGCAGGTCTCAGAAATTTCGTGTGCAAACTGTGTATCATGGAAGAGGGTATGATGTGGGAGTGCGGCAACAAATTTGTATATCGTGGGGGTTTGGGTGCTGTTTGAAGGCCACAGAACAATGTAAGTGCAATACACAGCCCACCTGCCTAGGAATTTGCAATCTGAAGAGTGCCCAGGCATCGAATGGCTAGTGGTTGGTCGGAGTCACATTTTCAGAAAAATGACTAAGTAACAGTGCAATATACAACCTACCTGCTTGGGAATTCGTGATTTGAAGAGTGCCTAGGCATCAAATGGCTAGTGGTTGGTCAGAGTCACATTTTAGGAAAAACAACTATGTAACAAGAAAGAGAGAGTAGAGGGGAAAAAGAAACAAAAATTTGGTCAAGTATAGAAGTAGGAAAAGAAGGTCCAATATATTCAAATATGCAATAGATATTCTATTTCCTAGCAAGATATTTTCTGTATGTTGCTGGAGAAGTTGTATACATATTGCATATACTTGGAAAGAAATCTGAAGGTAGCGGGCACAAGAAACAACAACTAGAAATTTAAAATTTCCTGAACCCGCGAAATCGACGATCCACCAAAGAGATGTCAAGAAATGGTCAAGTGTGGAAAGTGGTCAGACGGGCTTCAAAATAGGGTGACGGATTCCTGAGGAGTTGTAAGGCCTCGACTGTCAAATTGTATATATCAAAACATTTCGATGCAAAATGTGTAACACGAAAGAGGGGATGATGTGGGAATACAGAAGTAAATCTGCATATCGTAGAAGCTAGAGTGTTTTTTTCAGGTCACAGAACAATGGAAAGTGAAATTTAGACAAAGGGGAAGCACTCGGTCGAAACACGTGAATTCGCTAACCCGTACAACAAGACATTTTCAGAAAAAACTACTAAGTAACCAAAAAGAGAAACTACAGGGGGTAAAAGAATGGGAAAATAGAAAGGCAGAGGGCAATTTTCGTAAGCGCGAATTGGTTTCAAACAAGCCCCATTGTTGCAAAACCATCATTTTCTAGTAATTGTCAGCAGATGCTTTGTTGAAGATTAGATTGTATTGTAACTTGTGGGAGTAAGTGTGTTCTTGATAAATTCTTTCATGACTGTAACATATTAACTTAAGTTACAAGAATTCTTAACATATTAACCAGAGGTGGCGCATGTCTAGATACAAGAATGACGATCTTCCTGCAACATTGTGATTTGGTATTGCTATGTTCTATCTGCATTACGAATATAATTGTACATTGGTTTGAAACTGTCTGAAATTCATTTTTTGTTTCCTTAAAAGCCTGATGGATCGACACAGTGCATTGTCATATAATTGTTAGATGCTCCATTTTAGAACAAATTATCTAAGAAAATACAATATCGAAGAAATATGAAACTACCAAACCATGCCAATGAGAAGAGGTGTTAAATCTAGACAAGAAGGAAGAACCAAGACTCCAAGGCAATTTTTTTAATAGTAAATCCATTTAAAAAAAAAAGAACACTGAGCACTGTATATCTATCCTTAGAGATTGGACCGAGTTCTTTGGGACAAAACATTGAACATATCTATCGTAAACACATGCACATGATCTGCAACATGCAAGAGCCATCAAGATGCTCTTCAATATGCATACAAAACTGATTACCATGCTTTTTTTTAAGGAAATCCTTGCAGTCTTCTCCTCGATGGATTATCCTGTGGTAAAATTGATAGTTCTCAGACGCTTCCCATGAGGAAGAAGACGAAAAATGTTGCAGATCAAACAAAATATCCCTCAACTGAAAGTTAGGACACACTAAGAAACCGCCTCTCCATAGTCGAAAACTTCAGGGACACAGGTTGCATGTGCAATTCCAGAGGCCCAAATTAGTCCATTCTAGGTGGAAGGGGATGACTAGTTGGAATATTCCTTGCACTGGTGGGAGTTTTGTTCCTCATTCCCTAAGATGTTTATTATATATCCAGAAAACATGACAGTGGTCCCGCAATTGAATAGTTTTTTGGCTTGAAATATATCTCTAGGATCATCAATAGATCATTTCCTTACAGTGAAAGACTTCCACCTAGAACAGACTAATTTGAACCTCTGGAATTCCTACTTTCGAGTTGCAAAGATACTATTTCGTTCAACTTCGGTTTCTTTTCTGAAACTTCTTATTTTGGTGTTGTCAGGACCTCCATCGCCAAGCCAGGAAGTACCACCCATTATGGTTGATTTCAATTTGGGTGTAGGAGTGGGAACAATATTTGCATTTCCATCATCCATTTCCATATAATTGTCCATCAGATCATCTTCTTCCATCTCAGAATCCATCGCATCAACATCTGCGCCAACCATCAATGCAACTGGGCAGGTTATCTGAGTAGGCAGGGTTGCCTTGGGATTCTTTGGCTTGGAATATATCTCTCGGTGCACCAACGGACCATCTCCTTTTTTGCTCCTGGGCAGAGGGAGATGAGTAGTAATAATATGCCCTAGAATACTAGAACCTCTGGCCATCATGCCCAAAGGTGTTTACTGTATCTGGACATAACTGCTGCCATAATTTAACGATAATTTTCGTTTTCTCCAGACGATGTTTGAAATGAAAATTGGGAAGGGATAATATAAACCTCCACAAATCTTGGCTTAATGCGTATCAATGGAATATATCCTCGATCCTTTCGCTGATCAATGACAATATCTAGGTTTCATGCGTAATGAGTTGTTACCATTAAAGCTTACTAATTGCTTATTTAGAAAAAAGTGCGAAGGTGGCAATGATGACGAAGAGCGATTAAGAATTAGAGATTTCTTAAAGGCGCCAACTGGCTAACACACAAAAGAGATTGCATCATGTTTGAAATGAATACTTGGAAAGGATAACACTCTTCTCTACAAATCTTGGTTTAATTCGAATTAATGACAAATCTTCTCTAACCTTCCAGACATTAATGAAAATATTAAAGGTTCCTGCACGATGAACTACTAGCATTAAAGATTAATAATTGCATATCTAGAAAGAAGTATGAAGGTAGCAGGGATGGCAAAGAGTGACAAAGCATTGTACATTTCATCCACTCGCCAACCTGCAAAACAGATTCCAAGAAATTCCCAAGTATGGAAAGCGGTCGGGTGGGTTACAAAAAAATGGGTCACAAGATATACCCAAGAGATGTGAGGGGCCGATGGTCAAATTATATGTCACAATGATAGATTTTGGCCATCAATTTGTCTATCGTGGAATTTCGGGTGCTATTTGTACGTAGGGGAACAATGGAAGCACAATGTTGAGCAAGCAATTTGTATATTGTGTAACTTCGGGTGTTGTAAATAAAAGCATGAGACATTCGGAAAAAGGACCAAGTAAACAAAAAGAGAAAGCAAATGAGATGAAGGGGAATTTGTAGATCGTGAAAGTCCGGGTGTTATTTGCAGGCAACAAAATAATGGAAACGCAATGTGGAAACTGCCTATCTAGGAACCCACAATTAAAATTTTTTGTTCAATATGAAACAAGGAAGTGGTCGGTTGGGTTGGTGACATAAAATTAAAATGGAAATCTGAAGACGTGAATCCGCCAACTCCCGCACCTAGACATTTTCCGAAAAACGAGTAAGTAACCAAAAAGGGAAAGCAGAGGGAAAAAAGAAAGCGGATGACAATTTTCGGAAGCAGGAATTGGTGTAAGAAATCCCCATTGATGGTCTTAACAGTAACTATGAAGTGCATTAAACATGTTAACAGGTTATTCAATCAAGGAATAGATACAATGAGCGATGTTTATAGTTTCCAGGATCTCTTTGTATAAGAGAAGCGCCAAAAAGTTACAAGAAAATCAATTTTGGGATGTTTAAGTAAAGCTTTTGTACTGTTAGCTTCACTGCAAGTATAACAATGATGAATTTGAATTTTAATGTCCTCTCGTTCATATGATAGTTCCATTAGACTTCACATAATATATATTCTTTTATTTCAAATTATTCCAGGGAATTAATTTTGCTAAGTTCATCGATCAAGGAAAAGTGCTAAAAAACGAGATAAAGGGGAATTTGTTTGCTAATTTGTAGATCATGGAAGTCCGGGTGCTATTTGCAGGTGACAAAACAATGGAAACACAATGTTGAACCCGCCTATTCGGGAACCTGCGATCCAAAAAGCCCGTACAATATGAAATGGGGAAGCGGTCGGTCGGGCTGGTGATATAAAAGTAAGTGGAAATATGAAGACGTGAATCCTCCAACTCCCACACCTAGACATTTTCCAAAAAAATGAGTAAGTAACCAAAAATGGAAAGCAGATGGAAAAAAAGAAAGGGGATGACAATTTTCTTAAGCGGGAATTGGTGTAAGAAAGCCCCATTGATGGTCTTAACAATAACTATGAAGTGCATTAAACACGTGAACAGGTTCTTCAATCAAGGAATAAATACAACGAGCCATACTTATAGTTTCCAGGATCTGTTTGTATAAGAGAAGCGTCGAAAATCTACAAGGAAATCAATTTTGGGATGTGTAAGTAAAGTTATTGTACTGTCAGCTTCACTACAAGTATTAACGAAGACAAGTTTGAATTTTCTGAAATTTCAAATTATTCCAGGAGATTAATTTTACTAAGTTCATCGATCAAGGAAAAGTGCTAAAACGAGCCACATACTACATTTGCGTCATAGAGTCCATATTAAAGGGAAAATCATGTCCTATATAGTCTTTAAGATCATAGAAAAACTGCGAAGATCCTGAATGTATTATTAATTTTCTAGAACGAATCATACAACCAAGAACCAAGTAAACACCAAACATGCCGCAAGCAAGATCCCACAAGGTTCCATAGAGCAGCACACATCGACCTTTGCATCAAAATTATATATATATATACACACGTCGTGGCATTCGTTTTCTCTTACATCTGGTACGAGAAAATAATCGGGGCCATGGGATATAAACAAAAGTCTGCCAAACAGAAAATAACACAAAACCAACGGAGCTTTGCCACTGCACGCTAGCTGTAACCAGATCTCAAAATGGGGAACAAGAAAGTTGTTGATTACTATTTTACCATTAATAAAGATCACTATGGACATTTTATTCTGATACTGCCATGGTCTATCACTACTAGTTTTAACAATGCCAAATTTCCAATATTATTGGAAATTCCTGATGATTATGCCCAGATGATCAAGCTATTTCGATGGTTCAAAGGACGGGCCCGGGTTATTTACAGTTGGATACTTTTTATGGGGTTTGTTGTCATGCTTCCCATTTCTGGACCGAACAATCTTATGCACGTGCAATCTCTATAGTGAGATCTGAAAATCGTAAGCTGATGTTTCAATCCATGCTAAGTCCTTTGTTTTCAATTAGGGCATCGAGGAAATGCAGATACCATACCATAAATGTATAGTTGGAGACAAATTTTTATTTTATTCGGGCACCCCAAAAAAAATGTAGAAATCCTATCATGGCTATATAGTTGAAAAACAATTGTCCAACTTGGGCACCCAAAAAACGTGCAGGATCCTCCATCAAATTCACAACCAGCTACCATTTTTTATTTATTTGCACATCAAAACAAATATGAAAAATTCTTACTGGGAGATGCAAGAAAACATCAAAATAAAAACATCGATTTCATTTGTAATTAGATTCTCAAGTACTCGAGTCCGACGAACATTCGTCTGGGTGTTGAAGAAATATTACAGAGTTACATGAGATATTTTTGTTTCCCTGCTAAAGCTTGATATGTTTTTTTTTTCCAGCCGATATGCAATATTGCATTGTCCTCATTTAAGGTAAATTTGCTATGTATCCGAAAGTCACACAATGTGTAGACACTGCTTTCCTTTTTCTGTAGGTATGCTTCATATGAAAATTCTGCTAACCCAGGAAGCACATTTTGTAACATAGGCCATATAATTGTATAATGGACGGTTGTGTTGCCCATGGTTCAGATGGCAACATTGAGGCAATGTCCATATATGTATGGAATTTTTTCACTGTATCGCATAGCAGAAAATCAATCGTATCATCACTTATCAAAGCAGAAGTAGAGGCAAAAGAAGGAGAGTTGCATTTCGCACATACATAGTCAAAGGGGGTCAAGTACACATTTGTTGCAACCAAAACACCTTCAACCTAGAAACGTGAGCATAGAAATTAATATATTGAACAATATAATATACAACTGCACCCCCAAATAATAAAAAAATAAAAAAATCGCATAAATTTGGTGAAGGCTATTTGTATGAGCAAAGTGAGGATGAATCTGTAGATGTATACACACAACAATTGTAGAGCTAGTTAGTTTCTTCAGATCCTGTACTATGTTTGCTCACAATTATGTTACAAATGTTGCTTGGGTTGTGTGAAAGATCCTTTCTCTAACATCCATTTTCTTTGTTATATTTTTGAAGAGCATAAGTGGAAATTTCCCTTTATGCAATTGTTGTTCCATTGACGGAAACAAATTTGAATAGGTATCGAACAATTGTAGCTGCAACATGGAACAATGCAATATTTGTGTAACTTAACCGAGATACATGGACATGTGAAAGTAAAGGACAAAACTGGATATGGAGAATGGTACCATTGCCTTGTCACTGTTTGAATATCCATCTTTTATATGGATAATGTGTTGCGAGCCAAGTTTTCTCACCAGTGTGATAGTTGCGCCAATGGTTCTGATTGGGTAAATGTCATTGCTCTGTGCAAGTTGGTTGATAGTTGCATCCGGGACGAAACGACATTCTGAACAAATAACGGGATTTTTTTCCACAATACTTGTTTGGTTGAGCAAAATAATCCAATCACAATCACCACGGTCATATACTCTTTTGGGAAATATATTAAAATTTGTAATGGATATCCCATCACCTGGGAATATCTTTCCTGCATGTTTCTCGACAAGTTGTGTAGGAATAGTCAGTGTGAATGTCATCATGGCCTCCTTGTCTGTCATGTTAGCACGCATAATGGATCTAGTTTTGTTTTCCTTGTCCAAGTAGGTGCTATAGATGACCATTATGTCCCCGATGAACACTTGTCTAGTTTGACAGCTATTCAAGCCCTCTATTGATAGTATTTTGGGTGTTACAAGTTTAAACCCGGTGACAATTTTTGAACAGGAAAAGTAAAGTGAATGGTAGTGTGCATTATTTTTTTTTGTTTTCTTTTTTCCCTGGCATAAATTTACAAGTAGACGCACAACCTGGATGAACTATGGAGCCAGAGTTTTGCAACTAGACCTCTTAGTTTGCAGAACTTGCGCCATGTTCGACGTCTCTCTTGTACTTGTTGATACTTCTTGTGAATTGCAAAGTATGTATTGTAGATAACATCAACATATTCACCATGCCATAGATGAATAAATAGCCGAGGATATTTGTTTGGTAAACATACTAGGAACAAAATGTATGCATCTTTACCTTTGGCCTTGTTGGTTTGCTGATGTCTGGCATGACTGACTTCTTATGGCCATGTCATTAGTCCAACTTTTTCTGATGCAAGCAAGTGTAGATGAACATCAAAAGGACTAAACAAAAATATGCATTGTGTATTGTCCATAATTGTTCTTAATGGCACATGCAGGGTGGAAGGAGATGAAATACGAAATAGGGTGTCAAGGGATACTCAAGAAACATGAGGACTCAGTGGTCAAATTGTATGCCTCGAATTTTTTGATTGAAAACATGTGTAACAGTAAATAAGGCGTGATGGTGGGGCATGACGACCAATCTGTATATCACGGAACCTTGAAAGCCAGAGGCACAATCTTGAACCCGCCAACCCGACACCCACGATTGACAAAGTGGGAAAGTATGGAATAAGGTAGAAGCATGACCATAAATGTGAACCCATGAGTCCGAAAACCCGCGCACCAAGGCATTTTTGGAAAGATGACTAAGTAGAGCAATTAGAAAGCAAAAGCGATAATAGAAAATGGAAAAAGTAGTAATGGGGAGGGCACAAAGGCCCATTGTTGCCAAATCATCATTTTATAGTCTAATATTATATGCCCCCACCCGCTTTGTATATTTAATTTACTAGCACAATTGGTATACCTTTTCGAAGATTGTACGGCATAACCCTCTGCTGTTGCATACAAGAATTCATCTTCCTGTCCAACCATTCTGTTTCTTCCAAGGTAGCAACGCCGAATATACAATGGACATGAAGGCAAGTTAGTATGAAGAAATACATGTAAAAGAAATAAACAAAGTTCTATTTATTTTAATGAAACAACAAACAAAATACGATTCACATGAGAATAAGTAGAAAGATACGTAGTATATACATATAGGAAAAAAGGTGCAAAGCAGTAGAACAAGTAGAAAAAATGCATAGACAATAAATGAAATACTCAACACTGGAATATGAAATAAGAGCATAGGTATGCACCTCTGCAACTCCTCGTCTACATTCGTGCCAAACAGACCATCTTCTTCTCCAACCAATCTGTTTGTTTAAATGTAACAATGCAGGAAAAATACAATGGACATGAAGCAAGGTAGTATGCAGGAAGACATGTAATGAAGATAAGTTATTATGTAGGAAGACACATAATATCTACATACAATAAACTAGGTGAACACATATACAAACAATAAATGAAATACAAAACAACGAAATATGAAATAACAGTACAAGCATGTACCTTTGTATCACCTCTTCCACCGCTGCAGTGAAGACTTTGTCGTTTTCTCCAACTATTCTGTTTGTTTGAATGTGGTAGCACACAAAATACAATAAACATGAATGGAAACTGGTATGCACCGGAGAACAAGTAATATGTACATACAATAAATGAGAATCGACGAATAGAATAAAAGATAGGCAGAAACATGAACCTTTTCTTTTCTCCATCCATGGTTGTAAATATGTAAAGTTTTTCCCTACCCAAAATATATTACAAGCCACAAAATATTAAGAAATTGCATGGCCATAGCTAAACGATTTTGGTTTTCTGTGGAAAAGTATCCAAATATGCTTCCATACATGGAAATATAATTTTGCAGTATCTTTGGTGTACATATCATATCTCAAGTACAAGACAAACTATACCGTGGTCACACCAGTCTGTGTAGAGGATAAAGAACATGTATTGTGATATGGGCACATTCCACCATATATGGTTAATAAGTGTGGTTTGCACATGTTTTATTTTAACAAAAAAACAACGGATATTGCAATTGCACATGTAGTTGTCCAATTATTTCTTATGCCACTATTTTCTATCATGTCAACACTGAAGTATCAACAAAATTTTACAGCAGAAAAAGCGCGCATAGAACAGGCGCGAGATCTCGAATTCGCCATACACGACAAATAACACAACCACAGGTCCACTCGT